>JANAVB010022359.1:0-26059 GCA_029216955.1 Iris pallida | reverse complement strand
TGACTTAACGGATATAGAGATTTTTGTTGTGGATACAACATAGTAGGCATTGGACGGGAAGGACAATTTCTTAGCGTATGGGCTTCAATGCACTTTCCCTTGTGACCTGGATTCTCCGCTGGAGATACGGGGCTGATGACCATGATTACTGACGGCCACTGACGTTCTGCGGAACGTTATGCTCTTATTGATTGGGCCTCTAGTGCCCCAAGGGGGGACTATGCCGATCCTATTTAGCCAGGGCCCATGCGTAGGAAGGATTGTTCATAAACTACATTTCACTTAGAATGGTTAGGCACCTTTATCCGTTAGGTACGAGTACTTTTGGTTTGGGTACTTGTATCGACCGTGGCTTGGAACAGTAACTTGTCGCGGATTAGTTCGTCCTATCTTATCTTGTTGGTTGTAGGTATGACTTACTACTCGATGAGAAGGTATTGATCCTTGTTGGGGTCCGGATACCATATTGGATTCATAGCATGGAAAAATAGTCACTGTGAATTAGTTTACCATCTCCTGTCCTTGTTGGTTGGGGGGATGGTTACGCTCATTCAATAGGTGTGTATTGGACCATGTTATAATTCAATTGACTTATTTATTTGATCAATATTTATTCAGTTTATATGGCATGATATTATGTGTCTTGTTACGTCCCTCTGAGGACCTGGTTATCTCGCCCGGTGTGTGCTCTTGTCTTTCGCAGGTGCTTTAGCTCTAGCGTCATCATTGCTATTTCTTCGAGGATGATTGTACTTGGATCGTCTTCGCTTTGCTCGCCTAAATCATTTCTTTCTCATGTATTTTTTCTTTACTTGTTGGTAGTAGATTTGTCTCCGCCCAACATATGTATCAAGAAATTCATTATCATTATATGATATCTTTATTCATTATTTGTGTGGATGTGATTAGTTATGGTTATACTGCATTTTACAGCTTATGTATCCGTACGAGGCTATGTACTTCGTATGAATACTGTTGGCATGTCTACGTTCCTAGTCCTACGTATTTTGGGACTGGGGCGTTAGATGTTTTGTGGTGGCCCATGCAGGTCAAGATAAATTGTTTGGTTACTTTACCGTACCAAGCAAGCCTGCGAATAGGATTATAAGTCTAGGATCTCATCCACATACTCACTACCAAAATACACTCATTTAGCCACGGTTTTTTCCGTCGGTATTAGCGACGGTTCGTGGCCGCTCAGCGATGATTTCGACTACAAGCCTTTGCCATTTTTATTTTAATTTTAGGGGGAGGGAGGAAAGGTCGCACATCCGTCGCTAGACTGTCGGTGTTATAGCGAGGATTTACGTCGTCGCTACACAAGTCGATTATTTGGCGAGAATTATGTAGGAAATGGCGGAACATATTTGCGACGACTTAGCGACGGAAATTCAATCGGCATTTATCAAAAAAGGCGACTGCTGGACGACGGTTTTTTTTACCAGTCGCTCGTCCGTCGCTATAAAACGTTCCAGACTTTAAATGGAAGGACGGGGGGAACTTTTCGCATTCCCCCCAAATTCACTCTCTCTCTCTCTCTCTCGCCAGTGTCGGGTTCGGTGATCGGCGTCGGTGTCGTCGTCGTCGTCGACGTCTCTCCTCTCTCTCTCCGAAGGTAACCCCCTCTCTCTCTCTCTCTCGATCTCTCTATCTATCTCTCTCTCTATCGCGGTGTCGTATAGGGCTGGGCGGCGCGCTTGGGGCTGGGTCGTCGGGGCTTGGCGGCTGGCTTGGGTCGGGGGCTGGGCGGTGGGCTTGGGGCGGGGGCGTCGGGGGATGGGCGGCGGGCTTGGGGCTGGGGCGTCGGGGCTGGGCGGCTGGCTGGCTTGGGTCGGGGTCGGGGTGGGCTGGGGTGGGGGGGGGCGTCGGGGTCTGGGAGGCGGGCTTGGGGTTGGGGCGTCGGGGGTGGGGGGGGCGTCGGGGTCTGGGAGGCGGGCTTGGGGTTGGGGCGTCGGGGGCTGGGCAGCTGGCTTGGGTCGGGGTCTGGGCGGTGGGCTTGGGGCGGGGGCGTCGGGGTCTGGAAGGCGGGCTTGGGGTTAGGGCGTCGGGGGCTGGGCGGCTTGCTTGGGTCGGGGTCTGGACGGTGGTCTTGGGGCGGGGGCGTCGGGGTCTGGGAGGCGGGTTTGGGGTTGGGGCGTCGGGGGCTAGGCGGCTGGCTTGGGTCGGGGGCTGGGCGGTGGGCTTGGGGCGGCGGCGTCGGGGGCTGGACGGCTGGCTTGGGGTGGGGGCGTCGGGGGCTGGACGGCTGGCTTGGGACGGGGGCTGGGCGGTGGGCTTGGGGCGGCGGCATCGGGGGCTGGGCGGCTGGCTTGGGGCGGGTGCGTCGGGGCTATTTGCACCCGACGCACACCCATAAGCACTCTTCATATATATATGCAACCGAACTACTGGGCGGCTGGGCTTGGGGCGGCGGGCTTTGGTCGGGGGCGGCGGGTGGCTTTGCTTCTCAAATTCATCTGAGTTTATATATTGGCTAAATAATGTGTTATCCATATTGGGTGTTCCATTAGTTTGGTGGTGTTTGGATTAGTAAATATGAATATATATGTGGTTTGGATTCATGGTGTATATGTTCACTATCTCAAGGATAGTGCGAGTTCTATCAGTTGTGTGCTTATGTATAGATGTATATATCTATACATCTAGCTGTGATATACATATGTGTATGTGACAATCTCAGTTAGCGACGGACTAGTTACCGGTTAGCGACGGATATTTCCAGCTCCATTAATTGCATTAATCTACGGTACGACATGGTGACGGATATTCCCTGCAGCCATTCGACTGGCGAGGCAGAAACTATATTGCCGTATATAAAGTTGCCTGTCCTCCGACCCTCATCCCTCGGCAATGATGATACGACAACCTATCACTATATCTTATATAGTAGTAGATGATGTCTTAGTATTACATTAGTGAGTTCATCTTGATTCTGTTACGTACGTCCTTCAGATACTAGATACGATAAGGTTAACATATACTACACGATATGTATATAGAATATAGATGATTCACACTAATGTATGCTAGAATGAATCTTGGGTTGTGTTCTGAGCCATCCGTTCTCACACTTAAAACATATGGAATTAGTAGTGTGAGAGCGCCGGAGAGAGTGAGAGCGCCGGAGAGAGTGAGAGCGCCGAAGGGGGGGAGGAGAGAGAGAGAGTAAAATGGTACGACATGGTGAAGTAGTACTTTATTTTGGCTCCAGTTCCAGCTCCATTTGATCTACGGTACGACATGGTGATCAGGACATAGTACCTGCCGCCATTCGACTGGCGAGGCAGAAACTATGTAGCCGTAGATAAAGTTGACTGTCTTTCGACCCTCATCCCTCGGCAATGATGATACGACAACCTATCACTATATCTTATATAGTAGTAGATGATGTCTTAGTATTACATTATGTGAGTTCATCTTGATTCTGTTACGTACGTTCTTCAGATACTAGATACGATAAGAA
The DNA here is from genome assembly GCA_029216955.1 of Iris pallida. Lineage (NCBI taxonomy): Eukaryota > Viridiplantae > Streptophyta > Magnoliopsida > Asparagales > Iridaceae > Iris > Iris pallida. The sequence goes on along the minus strand of JANAVB010022359.1, from coordinate 22,596 downwards.
CATATACTACACCATATGTACAGAACATAGATGATTCACACTAATGTATGCTTGAATGAATCTTGGGTTGTCTTCTGAGCCATCCGTTCTCACACTTGGCAAAAAATTGAATTTTTTATACTTTATCGGCTTTCGAAAATGTACTCAAATTACATGATGGTTCCTTTAGTTAGCTTGCTTCTGTTATAATTATATTATTTGTGACTATCGATCTTACCAGATGGCACCCATGACCCGAGGAACGGATCGTCGTTTTAGGAAAACAGTGAATGCTGAGGTGGCTCCTCCTACAGTTAAGGAGGAAGTGGCACCGGTTGCTAGTGAGACCGGGAGTTCTATTCATCCAGTACCGGTAGCTAGTGAGACCGAGAGGACTCTTCATGCAATCCTTACAAGGACGACAGCTCTCCTCGCGCCAAAAATCTCGCTTTTTTGAGGTGGTTGGGTGAACGTATCACTGAGCGTTTGCGTGAGCAGCGTGGTTCTCATTAGCTATTAGTACTTATTTGTATTGGACTATTTGTATTGGGTTGTTTTTGTATTAGACTATTTGTATTGGACTACATATTGAGTTATTTTTGTATTAGACTATTTGTACTGTCCTCTGACCCTCATCCCTCGGCAATGATGATACGACAACCAACAAGAGAGAATACTAGATCCATCTCAGTATGACGTATACTCTGATAGATCACAATTACAAGAATGATATCAGTAGTGGGATTGAGTGCTGGAGGAGATATTATCAGAGTATACGTCCTACTCAGATGGGTCTCCCACCGTTACTAATTTTTTCTGACAGCATAGTAGATGTGCTCCGTCAACAGATTCTTGCTCCGAGCCAAAACTTTGTCCCGAAGCTCAAGTAGACATTCTTCGTGTAGAGCTCGAGTGAGAGGTTCCTGACAGCATGGTGGTCTCATTTGTCAAAGTATCCGTGCTCATCCCACATTGGTTGTGGGACGAGCACGGATACTTTGACAAAGTATTGACCACCATGCTGTCAGAAACCTCTCACTCGAGCTCTACACGAAGGATGTCCACTTGAGCTCCGGGGCAAAGTTTTGGCTCGGAGCCAGATTCTGTTGACGGAGCACATCCACCATGCTGTCAGAAAAAAATAGTAACGGTGAGAGACCCATCTGAGTAGGACGTATACTCTGATAATATCCCCTCCAGCACTCAATCCCACTACTGATATCATTCTTGTAAAGGTGATCTCTCAGAGTATACGTCCTACTCAGATGGATCTCTCAGAGTATCCTCTCCGGTTGGTTGTGTTCTGAGCCATCCGTCCCAGGGATTTGATTCTGTATTTTGGTTTCTGTATTTTGGCTCCAACTCCATTTGCATTAATCTACGGTACGACATGGTGATCAGGACATAGTCCCTGCAGCCATTCGACTGGCGAGGCAGAAGAAACAATGTAGCCGTAGATAAAGTTGACTGTCTTCCGACCCTTATCCCTCGGCAATAATGATACGACAACCTATCACTATATCTTATATAGTAGTAGATGATGTCTTAGTATTACATTATGTGAGTTCATCTTGATTCTCTTACGTTCTTCAGATACTAGATACGATAAGAACATATACTACACCATATGTACAGAACATAGATGATTCACACTAATGTATGCTAGAATAAATCTTGGCTTGTGTTCTGAGCCATCCGTTCTCACACTTGAAGATAAATCGAATTATAACGACGGATATTAGGTTACTCTTCAGGATAATTGATGTCTATTTTATATTAATTTGGTTTGGTCTATATGATTCTTGGATAATTGGCGTGCATTAAATTCGTATGTGCATATTTGGTCTATGTGATTCTTGGATAATTGGTGTGCATTATATATTGGTTTGGTTTATGCATATTTTTGTGAACAGGGAAAGTGCTGCAATTTTTTTTTCAAAAAAATTCTCAGTTACCGGTTACCGACAGATATTTCCAGCTCCATTTGCATTAATCTACGGTACGACATGGTGATCAGGACATAGTCCCTGCAGCCATTCGACTGGCGAGGCAGAAACTATGTAGCCGTAGATAAAGTTGCATGTCCTCCGACCCTCATTCCTCGGCAATGATGATACGACAACCTATCACTATATCTTATATAGTAGTAGATGATGTCTTAGTATTACATTAGTGAGTTCATCTTGATTTTGTTACGTTCTTCAGATACTAGATACGATAAGAACATGTACTACACCATATGTACAGAACATAGATGATTCACACTAATGTATGCTAGAATGAATCTTGGCTTGTATTCTGAGTCATCCGTTCTGATCAAGCATCTTCCTTCTCCTCTCCTCCATCATGGCTCTAAACCAATCTGCTCCTCCCTACTTCCCTTCTTTTTATTTGACTCTCTCAGCCACATATGACATCCAGCTCAAGTGTAGAGTCGGGGGAGAAGAAGTGGGCAGGAAGAGGAGGGGGAAGCAGCACAGTCGGTGGCATGACCCGGAGGGTGTGCATAGGAGAACTATGAAGAAAACCTATGTACTTCCTCCGGGTCATGCCTCCGGCTGTGCTGCTTCCCCCTCCTCTTCCTGCCCACTTCTTCTCCCCCGACTCTACACTTGAGCTGGATGTCATATGTGGCTGAGAGAGTCAAATAAAAAGAAGGGAAGTAGGGAGGAGCAGATTGGTTCAGAGCCATGGTGGAGGAGAGGAGAAGGAAGATGTTTGATCAGAACGGATGGCTCAGAACATAAGCCAAGATTCATTCTAGCATACATTAGTGTGAATCATCTATGTTCTTATCGTATATAGTATCTGAAGGACGTAACAGAATCAAGATGAACTCACTAATGTATGCTAGAATGAATCTTGGGTTGTGTTCTGAGCCACTCGTTCCGATACTTGGGAATTAAGTCATTCGACTGGTGAGGCAGCAACTATAAGGCTACTTGCATGTTCTTCCAACTTTAAATTACAAGATTACTACTTTAGGTTACATAAATCACTAACCTCATCGCGGCCAATGTTTACAGTCTTGGTCTCAACTGTCTTCGATGCTATGATCCCATGCTTTCAGAAAATAGACAACGCAGACTCTATGGAATAGAATGGCCTTACATACAAATCGTCTGTGATTATGTATCTTTTCCCTCCTGTCACAAACACGCCATCCTTGTTGCCTCCATCTGTAACCCCCTCCTACGCAATATCCTCATCTATTTCCTTACCACAGGGACATCGAGCGCCAATAACCGAACTATACAGACGGTGAGTCTTGGTGTAGCACTCAAATGTGGGGCACCCGTAAATTCGTCGAGGTTTTAAATCATCGACATTGAGTTTTAAACCCTCACGTAGCCTTTCTGCTTCACTTCTAGGCTCGAGCAGGATCTTCTTGCAAGCTTCGGTCTCCATATACTTAGTGTCAAGATTCTGGACGCTTTCGTAGAGCATGTCAACGCATCCTAGCGTCAATTTCCTGCCGAGGAAATTGACGCTAGGATGCGTTGACATGCTCTACGAAAGCGTCCAGAATCTTGACACTAAGTATCTGGAGATCGAAGCTTGCAAGAAGATGCTGCTCGACCCTAGAAGTGAAGCAGAAAGGCTACGTGAGGGTTTAAAACTCAATGTCGATGATTTAAAACCTCGGTAAATTTACGGGTGCCCCACATTTGAGTGCTACACCAAGACTCACCGTGATGAGGTTAGTGATTTATTTAACCTAACACATGGGATCATAGAATCGAAGACAGTTGAGACCAAGACTGTAAACATTATGTGAGTTCATCTTGATTCTGTTACATCCTTCAGATACTAGATACGATAAGAACATATACTACACTATATGTACAGAACGTAGATGATTCACACTAATGTATGCTAGAATGAATTTTGGGTTGTGTTCTAAGCCATTCGTTCCCATACTTGGCAATTAAGCATGTGAAATAGAACTGAATATGTTTAGTTTGTCTTACGATACAGATTTTCACATCCAAATTGAAATGGATCGTTACTTCGTTGTTCGTACATGGATGTACTACCGGATCAACCTCCTGGACCGTAGGTACTTATAAGTATTGACCGTGTCGGATTAGTATCGATCTATCGTTTTGGTATGGACCGTATCGGTTGGTATGGGTCTTAGCGAATTGGTATCGTCCTATCCGATATGTATCGGCCATATAGCCATTAAGTCATATTGGCCTTATCGATATGGTATCGGTCATATCCGATAGGTATCGGCCGTGTTGGATTATTATATACCATTTCGGATTAGTATCGTGGAAGGTTTAGTAACAACTGTACTTGGATTTCTCTCTTCTAGAGCTAGATTACCATTGCAAGAGAGTCACGAGAGCGTAGATGGCCAGTTACAGAACATACATACTTCCTTTTCAATCTCGCTTTTCCTGATGGAAAAGGAAGTATGTATGTTACTGTAACTGGCCAATCACGATCTGGTGATTCTCTTGCAATGGTATTCTAGCTCGAGAAGAGAGAAATCCAAGTACAGTTGTTACTAAACATTCCACGATACTAATCCGAAATAGTCTATACTAATCCAACACGGCCGATACCTATCGGATATGACCGATACCAAATCGATAAGACCAATATGAATCCTAGCTATTCGGCCGATACATGTACATATCGGATATAGGACGATACCAATTTGTTAAGGCCAATACCAATATGATACGTCCTATACCAAACCGATAGACCGATACTAATCTGATACACTAGATACTAAGTACATCTGGCCTATACCAGCGGATCCATAAATTACTGCACGATAGGCCCAACGACTCCAGTTACATCCGGTTATTGGTGAGTACATGATTATATAGTAATTCTGTTAGTCTTGTGATACAGATTTTTACTCTCTCATGCTACCAACGTCACAACTTTTCCAGTGCTGCTCCCTCTAATGATGATGAACGCAAAAAACCAACGTCAGAACTTTTATAACTTGAGTAAATTTCTTTACCCTATATGAAAATTTCTGTTGTCAGAAAGATGGCTCCTAGGACTCGTCGAGGTGGTGCTGCTAGTCGAGGAAGGGGACGAGGCAAGAAACCCTTGGAGGTCGACACGGAGGAAGTCTCCGTCGTCAAACAAGAGCCGGTGACTGTTAAGGAGAAGGTGTTACCAAAGGTCGAGGTCAAGGAAGAACCGATGACCATCAGGGAAGAGATTGCTCCCAAGCTTGAAGCTAAGGAGGAGCCACCGTCAGAGAGTAGTAGCATCGGGACCGACCCTCCTATCCCTACAGAAAACCTCAACCAGATTGAGCCTTCGTATGCAAAGTGGCTGATAGAATGGTACATGCCTCAACGCAACTATCATCCCTGGCTGTGAGGATTCATCGTCTGACTTGTGGTCTTTGTTGAGGCCAAAGTCGATTTTCCTATGTGTTTTGGAATATTTGTGAAAAGTTTGGAATATTTGTGCTATGATCGGTCGTCAGGATTGGATATTAGGTTACTGTAACTGGCCAACTCTTTCCTATGTACTTTGGAATATTTGTGAAAAATTTGGAATATTTGTGCAATGATCGGATTATAACGATGGATATTAGGTTACTCTTCCGGATAATTGATGTCTATTTTATATTAATTTGGTTTGGTGTATATGATTCTTGGATAATTGGTGTGCATTAAATTCGTATGTGCATATTTGGTCTATGTGATTCTTGGATAATTGGTGTGCATAATATATTTGGTCTATGTGATTGTTGGATAATTGGTGTGCATTATATATTGGTTTGGTTTATGCAAATTTTTGTGAACAGCTAAAATGCTGTAATTTTTTTTCAAAATATTCTCAGTTAGCGACGGACTTGTGACCGTTTTACGACGGTCATCACCAGTTGCCGACTACTTTTCGACGGTTATTCCGTCGCTAACTGGATATTTGAAAATTTTTTCCAGGTAGCGACGGATGGTCGACGGACTATCCGTCGGCATGATATATTGTTCGACGGAATAGCGACGACCTATCCGTCGCCCGTGTTCTGGAAATAACAAAAATTTCCAGAACAAGGTCGACGGTTAATCCGTCGCTATTCGGTCGATATCTTTCGACGGCAAAACGACGACTTATCCGTCGCCAAGTTGCTGGAAATGACATGAATTTCCAGAAGCTGGTCGACGACTTTTCCGTCAGAAAACCGTCACTAATCCGTCACTTGATACCGAAGCTGTCGACGGATTAGCGACAGAATGATACGATCTGATACGCTTTTGCGACGGGTTACCGACGGAAATTTTTGTCGCTATTGTCTACGCAGTTCAGTACTTAAAAGCTGAAGTGGACGACAGTCCGTCGGAAATGCGTCGCTAATGCTTCGTATTGTGACGTCGAATATCCGTCGCTATTCCGTCATGTGACGACAACTTAGCGACGGAAGGTTATTAGCGACGAGCTGATTGCCGATGGATTTTTTTTGGCCAATATTCGTCGGCAATCGGTCGCTAATAGTAATTACCGTCGTCTTAGCGACGGATGTGGCCGTCGCTAAAACGATAAATTTTGGTAGTGACTTGACCTCTTTCCTCGATTCCATATTCGAACTATCGTTCGACTCATCGACTGCATCTTGCTTGATTCCTTCTATCATAATTTTTATCTTCCCTTCGTGCTTGCTAGAGGTTAGAAAGGTTGCCCCTATTAGATAGACATATTTCCATTGTCCCAAAATATCATTAGTTTAGTTCTTTTAAGTTGGGTAGAATACCTTATGACCTAGCAATCCCTTTATCCTTGTGACCTATATTAGCAAGTTTACTTAGATTCTAGAATTTAGAGGACCCTAACCCATCTAGTCAACCAAAGACTTGGACAAGAAGACTATAGGACGACTGTATAAAGACCATCACAGGACATGACTTAGACCCTTTAGAAGTTCGACTATACTCCCTCTCAATTTTAAACTCTCGTGCCTATAATTTCACCCTCTTGACTAATATTGCTACTATAATCTAGATTTACAAGTTCATTGATTTATCGAGCTTGTTCACGACATATGTTATTGGAAGAGCTCCCACTAACATATTGTCTAATCAGAACTGGTGCATAATGGTCTGATCAACCAAGTGCACTTTGGTTCGCTTTTATCTATTATTCTACATGGATGGAACATAATTAAACTTGGCCTTTAGAATCCCATCCACGACTGCCTTGACAATTCCTTTGAAATTATTCGATCGCCTTTGAACCACGTATTCGTATTCGATAATATCGTCTTTGGAACCCTTTATCGCTTTCGTCTTCCTCCTATTTTAGAAGGACGAAATCCCTCGTGCCGAGTATCCCCTTTAGTTGCCCGATCACTTATGACTAATGTAATTAGCCATTACCAACCCGTGGCTATATCATCCTTATCCTAAAAATATTAGTCTTTTTTCCTTGATCCTAAACTTACCATCGTGACCTTCTAAATCATTTGAATAATCCCAATCGTTCTCCTGTTTCCATGCCTTCGACCTGGACGTCCACTACCCAAATTCCTTCCAAGGAACTACCTCTTCTACAAACTCTAAAATTTATTTCCTTGATCTACTCAATTCGTGTTATCACTCAATTCGTGTTATCATTTCATAGATTTAACTAGCAACCCTCCATATCCATGACTATTTTTGAATTTATCAAAATCATGACCTACTAAATGCTTGTTTATGTTAAGGCGTTGTTTCTTTGCCTCGCCCGAAGACTTGTCATATTCTCATTGCCGATATACCCCTTGTACCTTCTCACCCCCTACTAATTCTTAATTTCGAGGACGAAATTCATTCAAGTTGGGTAGGATGTAAAATCCCTAAATTTCTACTTTATTTTTTTATTATTTTATAAATTGGTACTGATTTTTTTTATTTTGTATTTGTACGTCGCGTAGTTGTATTGTATGTCGCGAGCACAATTTCAGTTTTTTTTTGCTCGACGAGTGCGAATATGTGCGAGCGTACATATTTTTAGAAAAATATTTTATTATTATTATTATTATTTTTTGAGTTTCAAAATAATATATATAATAATTTTTTTAACTATCGTACCAAAGTTTCCAAATATTATTTTATTTATAAAAAGTCTTTCGTTTATAACAGTTATAATAATAAATAAGTTTCTTATAAAATGGTATATTAGAAAAGTATATTTATGTAAATATTATTTGGACATACATGTATATTTCGTAATTATTTATTAGTTTATTTTTAAATAATAATGTAATTTTCGAAATTATTATTATCAGTATTTTTGGAAATCATATCTTGAAATTATTGTGGCAATTTAAAATCTTGATTTGATTTATTTTAAATAGTTTAAAATAAGGATGAAGATTTATCTATGTTGGGTTTATTTGGGTTAAACTATATTTAGATTGAATTGATTTGTTTAAATTAATTAATGGTATATTATCTATTAGGGATTTAAAATCCTCCTACATCTTATCCAACTGGGAATTCCCACATCCTATAAATAGGCAGGTACTCCTCCATAAATCCCTCACATCCACAAAAATTTCTTCCACCACAAACATGCAGTGCATCGTATCCGTGTCCGTGTCCCATCCACTACCTATTTCCTTTACAAATATATCAACTCCTTCGTGTCTGACATGCCGGACACAAACCCCCGACACGAACCAAAATTTCTAAACCTAAACCTAACCCGGCTACATCATCCTTCGCAGTACCCAACCTCAGCCCTCGCAACCCATGCACCACTGCATACTCATCTATGCTCCTCCCCGGTCCGACACCAACTCCATCCAAAACCCACCGCCGCCGTCTCCTCCAAACAGCCAACAACGCGGCCACTTCCCGACTTTCCCGCAGCCACTCCGACATCGCCACAACCAGCCAGCATCTCCCCACCATGACCAGACGACCTCCGCCACAAACCACCACCGCCATACTCTTCCTCCCGACACCACCCGTCGCACCGCCTCCAAAATTTCCCAAAAATAAAATAAAACACAAACGCTACCTCCACCACCACTACTGACCTACCTCCGGCCGGATCCGCTGCAACCATCCATGCCGCGCGTCCGACCCAAGACCCCAGCCGCAGGTCCCCCGCGCACGAGACCCCCCTTTCTCCGACCGTCCCCGTCAGATTCGGCCACCTCCGCGCGCCGTGGCTAGCCAGCCTCTGTCAAGCCAGTACCGCCGACCCTTGTCGCCGTCACGAACCTCGCCGCTGTACCACAGCGGAGAACCCTTTCTCCCTTCATCGTCGACCGCGATGGCGAGCGCGCTCCGGCGAGTCACCCACAGCCGCTGCCGTGTTTCCCAAACGGTGCGGTGCCATGCGCCGCTGGTAGAGCACCGGACTAGCGCCGCCTCCTCCTTGGCGTGTCGTGCGCCTCCCCGCGTCGGCGTCGTGCGCCTCCCCACGTCAGCAAGCCGCGGCCGACTTCACAACCCAACACCAAAATAAAACAAAAACAAACACCCCCGCCACCACCGTGGCTTACCTCCATCTCCGGTGAGCCGTCCTCCGCTCGCGCCACCGTGCTCATCCGTGCCCTTCTTCCTTCTCCGGCCGCCCGCACCAGTGCGCCTGCGTCCGCTGACGAATCCCCAGCACCGTGCGCAGGTCGGCACCCTTCGCAGCCACTCGCCGTGGCCGGAGACCTCCGCCCCCTTTTCTAGCCGCCGATGAGCTCTCGACCGCCACGAACCGCGCCGGAACCCCCGAACTCCCAGCCCTCTCCGACCTCTCCTTCCGTCTCTTCCTCGCCTTCCGTGGCCGACCGGCCAGATCCGAGCGCCAGACCAGCCCACGCCGGTGGCCGAGTCCTTCGCCGCTCCGCCTCACTCCGATCCCCTCACCACTTCTCTCGACTCTCCCTACTCCTTCTCTCTCCACTCCCTTCTTTTATTTTCCTTTCCCTTACTTTAAGAACAGCAGTACAGTTGTACTGTTGCTTTTATTATTATTTATTATCATTATTATTATTATTATTATTATTATTATTATTATTACTAATATTTATATTGCTATTATTGTTATTATTAGTTTATTTTCTATTGTTGTTATTATTATTATTTTATTTCATTGTTAAATATTTTTGCTGATTACAGTAGGTACATATCCATCTCTAATTAATTATTTTAATTATTCTTAGTTTTGGAATAAAAATATATATCTACATGTTTAAATATTTGTAAGAGATATATTATTAAATTAGTTTATAGTATTTTATAGGTAAATTTTGACCTACAAATTATTTAGGCAAAATTAATTTTTGTTGATGTTGTTGTTTGTTTTAAGGTTTTATGTATTTATATAAAATACTCTGAATAAGAAAAACCTAGTTTCAAAAATTACAGAATAATTACTAAGTATTTTCAAATAAGTATTTAACTATATTCAAGTAACAAAATATGGTTTTCTACCAATTCTATTTTCGACGAACTTAGAGTTTTTAGCCACAAATGATTTTCTTGACTTTAAGTATTTTTCAATCATTATTTAGACTCAAACTAGTTTTCGATTATTATAAATTGTTTTCTAAATTGGTATATATATTATTTCCTTCGATTTCCTCCAGTCCATGACTAAATCCTCTTATTCCTGTTCTGTCACCAAATCCGTACTACCTTATGTCCACCCTAACTAAATTAACCCTTCTGGACCCAATGGAACTGTCCGTACCACTACCCGAGGTCATCTTGCATAATTGTTGCACTGAAGTCGCAGTTCGTGCCACCTTGATCATCGCAGCACACCAGGCATCCTACCAGGCAAGACACCTTGCCATTTGCTATTTATTTATTTTAGCTCATATTTCATGCATTATTCATTTTTTTTATGCAAAATAAACTGTGATACATGGCATAACCTGTTAGAACTTACTGTTCAGTTATATTTCTTGCTATGTATTATTTTTCTTACACATTAAACCTAGATTTAAGGGACCACCTTGTGTGTTGCATTTATTGGCCTTGACACGTTGTAACACGAAGTTGTGTGTCGCATGTAGAACACGGACATGCGTGACTGGCTGGCTACCGGTGCGTATAAGCCGTGCGATATGATTAACCGCTAATAGAATTGCATGCTAGTTTGACTTAGCAGTTATAGAAATTTTTGTTGTGGATACAACATAGTAGGCATTGGGACAGGGAGGACAATTTCTTAGCGTATGGGCTTCGATGCACTTTCCCTTGTGACCCGGATTCTCCGCTGGAGATACGGGGCTGATGACCCATGATTACTGACGGCCACTGACGTTCTGCGGAATCGTTATGCTCTTATTAATTGGGCCTCTAGTGCCCCAAGGGGGGACTATGTCGATCCTATTTAGCCAGGGCCCATGCGTAGGAAGGATTGTTCTTAACTACATTTACTTAGAACGGTTAGGCACCTTTATCCGTTAGGTACGAGTACTTTTGGTTTGGGTACTTGTATCTGACCGTGGCTTGGAACAATAACTTGTCGCGGATTAGTTCGTCACATCTTGTCCTTATTTGGTTGTAGGTGTGACTTACTACTCCGATGAGAAGGTATTGAACCTTGTTGGGGTCCGGATACCATATTGGATTCATAGCATGGAAAAATACATCACCGTGAATTAGTTTACCATCTCCTGTTCTTGTTTGGTTGGGAGGATGGTACGCTCGTACAATAGGTGTGTATTGGACCATGTTATAATTCAATTGACTTATTTATTTGAGCAATATTTATTCAGTTTATATAGCATGATATTATGTGTCTTGTTACGTCCCTCTGAGGACCTGGTTATCTCGCTAGGTGTGTGTTCTTGTCTTTCGCAGGTGCTTTAGCTCTTGCCGTGATCATTGATATTTCTTCGAGGATGATTGCACTTGGATCGTCTTCGCTTCGCTCGCCAAAATCATTTCTTTTCTCATATATTTTTCCTTTACTTGTTGGTAGTGGACTTGTCTCCGTCCAACATATTGTATCAAGACAATTCATTATCATTATATGATATCTTTTATTCATTTATTTTGTGTGGATGAGATTAGTTATAGTTCTACTGCATTTTACAGCTTATGTATCCTTAGGAGGCCTATGTACTTCCTATGAATACAGCTGGCATGTTTACGTTCCTAGTCCTACGTATTTTGGAACTGGGGCGTTACAAGCACTCATGGCCGTCTCTCATATCCGTATTGCATGGACCGTACTAAGGCTTTCCGCTTGAAACATGGAGGAAAACCGTGCTTCTTTGACTGTCATCGATAATTTCTGCCAAAAGATCATCCGTTCAGAAGGAACAGGAATGCATTCTGTGTCGGCGTTGTAGAGAAGGGTGATCCACCGCTAAGGTAGTTCGGGGCCACGATATGGGAGGAGGTTAGAGATTTTCCAAGTGCTATCGAAGATCCTACAACTGGGTACAAGTACGATGGATTTGGTAGAGATCATAACTGGACAAAGAGGAGCATATTCTGGGATCTGCCATATTGGAGTACCAATCTGATCAGACATAATCTTGATGTCATACATATTGAGAAGAATGTGTTTGATAACATAATTAATACTGTGATGGACGTAAAGGGAAAACGAAAGACAATCCCAAGGCCAGGTTGGACTTAGAAGAAATATGCAAACGCCCTGCGTTGCATTTGATAGAGAAGAATGGAAAATAGTTTCGAAGTCAATTTTCTCACTGGACAAGGAGGATAAAGTAAGACTTTGTCGGTGGATCCAGGGCCTAAAATTTTCCGACAAATATGTGTCAAATCTGAGAAGATGTGTCGATCCGAAGGAAAATAAATTGACGGGTATGAAGAGCCACGATTGTCACGTATTCATGGAGAGGTTAATTCCGATTACATTTCGGGAATTCTTACCGCAGGCAGTTTGGGATCCATTGACGGAGCTTAGCATATTCTTCAGGGATCTTTGTTCTAAGAAATTGCTCGTTGATCGTCAAGAAAAGCAAGAGAAGGACATTGCGGTAACACTATACAAGCTAGAGAGGGTATTTCTTTCTGGATTCTTCGACTCTATGGAGCATTTGCCGATTCATCTATCCTATAAGGCACATGTTGGTGGACCCGTCAAATATCGATGGATGTACCCGTTCGAGCGACATTTGAATCACCTAAAAAGAAAGGTAAAAAATAAGGCACGGGTCGAGGGTTCTATTTGTGAAGCCTATGTCCTCGAGGAGATTACAAACTTTTGTTCGATGTATTTCAAGCCTCATGTTGCAACTAATAGAACGAGAGCTTCCAGAAACGACGATGGAGATCATGAATGTAATGATACAATACTGAAGGTATTCAATGCTCCAGGAAAGCCATCGGGTAAAATGAAGAAGAGATATCTGAACGATGATGAGCTAAGGGCTGCTCAGGTGTATGTATTACTCAACTGCGGTGATGATGAAGTAGAGAAGCTGGAGGGGTAAGTAATTAATATGTCTATATTATTTTAATAGTGTTGATTATTATACTATTACATTAATTGAATGATATTGTTTTCAGCATATTTAATGATGATGTGAGGTCAGGTAGGCCACACATAACAGAAGAAGAACTAGAACAAGAAATGAGGCATTATTTTCCATCATGGTTGAGTGCATATGTAAGACTTGAGAACTCTGTAATTACCTTTCTGTATATGCACTTGAGAATGAGCTTAATTTATTTTGTCGTGGTATTTAGGTCGATCATCCATACGCAAGACTTGACAATGAGTCTATTAGAACGCTAGCCAAGGGACCAATTTATGCTGCAAAAATATGGCCAAGCTACTGTGTTAATGGATTTAGGTTCAAGTCAACAACTTGCCCGATCAGAGACAACTTTGTAGATCTCGATTCCACCAAAAATAGCTGTTTGTGTATCAGATCTTCGAACTACGAAGATGTTGATGCGGGCAACGATCTCTATGGCGTCCTATGGGAGATTGTGGAGCTGACATATAGTTATAGAATAGAGCATGCTAAGATTGTGTTATTCAGGTGTGATTGGTTCGATCCGATTGAAGGTCAAGGTTGGAAAGTAGACAAGCACGGTCTTGTGGATATAAACTATCGGCGTCGATATCAAGCCTATGAACCATTTGTCCTATCAAGTAAGGCTCAGCTCGTGTACTTCACAAGTTATCCTAAACGGGGAACAACAAGGTCGGACTGGTGGGCAGTATACAGGACCAAAGCTAGAAATACCTTTGAGGTTGACGATATAGCTGATCAAGAGGATGAACTACCTCTTGTAACAAATATTATAGAAGTGGACACCCTCATTACACATCTAATTGTGTAGAAGAAGTAGAAATATCTGAAGAGGAAGATGCAGATGAAAGTGAAGATGTAGAGGAGGAAGAAGAAGAAGAAGATGAGCTAAACGAATAGATCAATTTTCAGAAGAGTATTAAATCTGTACGTTTGTTTTATCATCATATTTGACACTTTAGTGACACTTTTATCATATAAATCTGTGACACTTTAGTGACACTTTTATCTGTGACTATAATATTTTTTAAAAATCTGTGATGTCTGTCATATAAATATGTATATTTGTTTTATTATCATATGTTATTATCAGGTATGACTAGACCCGGACGACGCGAAGGATATTATGTTAGGCAGTCCCGTGTGCGTCAGGTTGGGGATGCAGATTCCGTACCCTCATCCTCATCTCCGAGTACGTCTGTCACGACCTGCACCCTAGAGTAAGGGTACGAGACGTAGGTACGTCCAGCCTACGCCGCAGTGTCGACGGTAGAACGCTGTCCTAGGTCACAACATCTAGCAGTAATATACTAAACAGTTTATACTTCCCGAATGGAGGTGACATAGCAACAAATGAACTTAATCACAACTAAGGAAGAGATAGCACGATATGATATAGAACTGAAAGAAATATAGATGATAAAGTAGTCTAAGATAATATCCCAGCAAATATCCAGAGTACAAACTCAGCTACAGTATATGAAAGAATATATACAACTCCAAAATCTCTGAACAGAAGTAAAGTCTAGCTAAACAGTCTCATGACAACATGAAATAAGATAAGCCTAACTAAACTAGTCTAGGCAATGGGGGTGATGTCCTCAGCTAGAGCTGGGTCCTCCTGAGGGTCCAACTCGCAAGTGTCGTCTAGGGCTGCCCCGTAGAAGGTATCCACACAGGCCTCCTCCCCGTCCTCTGTAATATTTTCAACAGGTCCAGTCAGGACAGGAGCGAGCAGAGTACATCTCAATAGTTCATAGCAGGTTAGAAAATATAATAATACAGTAAAGTAAGATACAGATACTGAAAGAAATGCAATATGTAAACAGAGGGAGAGCTGTAATAGAAATATCTACTATAAATAAAGACTAACAGTGGCTAGAGAGTCAGAGTACAATATAGACATGTAAATGGTATAGGAGATTCTGATAAGACACTATGGAAAGATTCTGATAAGATACTACTTGAGTATTATTCACATGTCTACTTCTACTCCCCCGTACCCCCAATCAATATACAAGGATCCAACCAGGTTATGTTATGATTCCATGCAAAGCCCCCGAAGGGTGATACATGGATGACCCATAAATGGGGATTCTAGGAGATTCTAGGATACCCAGTAAATGGGATAAGAGATTCTAGGAGACTCTGTGATCATAAGAGTATATGTAACAAGTGATCAAAGAACCAATGAAGCATAGTAATACGCCATGTAAGTGAAACGCACAGAACATGTAGTACCCGATGCTCCCTAAGGATAACATCTCAAGAAGGGATCCATATAGTACCAATCCGTGTGACCAACGTGACAGTAACAAGTAAAGTAATTTAATGCAGAAAATAATTCTAAGCAGGATATGAAATGATCAGAGAATGTACTCGCCTGGTATCTGAGTGTCCAATATGAAAGTACTATCCGAGGAGTGGTGTCTGGCTCCTAATCAGAACAGCACAAGTCACAACAAGTCTAAAATGGTAAAATAAAGTTCTACTATGCATTCTACATGAGTCTAGGTCAATCTAGGCCAAAGTCAACTCTTGGTCAACTCTGGTCAACCCTAGAAGTCAAACTTGGTCAACTATGGTCAAACTAGGTCTAACAAGTCTAAACTAGGTCAAACTAGTCTATACTAGTCTAACAAGGCTATTCTAAGTTCTAACAAGACTAATCCAGGCTTACTAGGCAATATCATGCCTAAAGAACCAACCAACATCTATACACAACTACACAAGATATTATATATATCTAAAACAATACACATATATATTTATATAGTCTAGCTTAGGAATACATGTAATAACATATATGCTCCTATGAGAAACATACATACATTATATATTAAATATATATATAGATACACACACATATATATAGGATATCTATATATATATACATCACACTTTATATATATATACACATATAGGAAATAGGAACATGTGTGTAGGTGTGTGTGTATATGGTAATAGGGAGTGAATAGTGTCATGTGAGAAAGTGGCATGGTAGTGAAGTGTGGGGACTGTCATGAGGACAGTGTAGTGCATGTGATAGTGTGACAGGAAAAATGTAACAGTGTGAGCAGTGTGGTGTATCAATGTGTGGGAAAGGGTATTAGAGTTCTCAGATTTGTATATGTGCAGGAAATATATGCAGTGTGTGTGCATGATGCATCAGGAAAACATGTGTGTGGATAAGTAGCTATGTGTCAGTGCAAAATGGAAGAAAACCAATTCAGTTTGAGTTTAGGAAGGGCAAATCAGTTCATTGAACCCTCATTCAATCTCAGATTTTTATAAAAAGTCAGGAATCAATTTGACAGTGCAAATATAGTCTAAAATCAGATTTCAGGTTAGAATTAAGAACCAATACCACATATAATAATTCCTATTAATTCAGTTCAGATTTCACGAGAAAGAAAAAGGAAATCAATTCATCTCAATACTACACTATCTCAGGTTTTAATGAAACTCAGGAATCAATTAATCCTCTAATCAATATCTCAGCTAACAGTTGAAGGAATGGGAAGGAAACCAGTTCATTGCATTAGAGTATCAGTGGTACTCACTGGTGTTACTCTATCAGTAAACAGGAACCTTCAATGTAGAATCCCATTCAACTGAAATTGAGAATAAACTCAGTTTAACCAAATGAATCCCAGTTATCAACATGTATCAGGTGTACAGGAATTCGAAATCCAACTCATGTGTCAATTTCTATTCTCACATCCAAAAATCAATTGATTTGTAAAACCAAACCAAATGTGAACTATCAAACATGTGGGGGTTAATTAGCAGGAAAATCATCAACAAAACTGAGGTTAAACAGTCAGGAACAATACTGAAAAAACAATGTATCCGAATGTATCAGCCAAGCCTTTACTCTATCATTCGAATCCCAAACTTCCACATAAAAACCTAACTTAATCATGTAAACTAATTCTACATACATCATAATACATGTTAGGATTTGAATTGGTAAATAAAAACACTATTTAAATCATATTAAAACTGAATGAAACTGGGAACCCATATACACACTGCACGCACACAGTTCACGAACAGTGTATACACGAATCCGTGTCCGACACGACACGAGGGCTCATGATACTTTACGAACCTCGTGTCAGTCACGAGTACGACACGTGTGTCGAGTCTCGTGCGTCGAAGTGTAGTGTGCACTGCACACCAAGCCCCGAGTAGCAGGGCAATATCCTGTCAGTGCGTGCGTGTGGGCACCGCGAGTCCACACACCTGTGTCGACTCGACACGACACGAAAGTGTGCTCAGTGCAATAGAAACATGTAAGCGAGATCAATACCTAACTTCCTATTCAAAAACAATCCACAAAATCAAACGAAATGCCCTTTGAGGCATTTCGACAAACACTTATGAATAGTGACTAATACGTGTCCGATACGGACCCGTACAGTGCTCAAAACCTAGGGTTACCTATTCCTACAGCTAGGTTAGGCCTAGGGGTCCCTAGATGTGGAATAAAATCAGGGATTTATGGTGTATTAAAGAAATTACCTATGGTTGCAAAATCCTCAAAAAACCCCAATAGAGAATGGTTCTCCAAGCTTCAAAACTCCCTCAAATTGTCCTAAACCTGTGATGTGACTCCACAAACAATAGAGGAACAGTATTTTGAGTGCTATGGAGGAAATCCCAATGAAAATAGACCTATATTGAATGATCTATGGATAAATGAAGTGTAGGCTCACCTTGTCTTGAGGAAAGAATGATAAACTATTGGAAGGAGGCTCAAATCCCTAAAATGATATTATATAGGGAAATAGGGGACAAGCTTGGCCGGCCACTAGGTTTAGGTTAGGGTTTCTAGGTTGTATCCTAGGGCTAGGAATGAATCAAGGGTATTGTGTGGTCTAGAACAAAGGGCTATTCCTAGTCTTAAACAAACTCTCTTAACTTAACTAAACTTGACTTAAACCATAATCCAACCCATCTAATCCTCAAAGTGGCTAACTAAAATTAGTTATGACTAATCTAAGTTAGGTCCAATCTAGGTTAGGCTAACCAAAACCACATGGCAAACAATTAACTAGGATTTAATCACACCATTTAGATAATCATTAAAATTCCTAAATAAAATATATAAAATTCAAATAAATTCTAATAAATTCAAATAACCCCAAAAATGTCAAAAATACCCTCATACTAGAAATGTGGTAGTGACAAATCTACCCTCCTTAAAAGAATTTCGTCCTCGAAATTGAAAGGCGAAATGCAACTGATGAGAAGGATAGAAAGTATACCTCACGGTCCAAAAACATAAGGGTATCGCTCGCGCATCTCATCCTCCCGCTCCCAGGTAGACTCTCCTAGAGAATGATGCCTCCTTGCGATGCGTACCAAGGGTATCACCTGGTTCCTCAGAACCTTCTCCCGTCGATCCAGAATCTCCACTGGCTGCTCTGGATAGCTGAGAGAAGGACCAACCTCAATCTCTGAATGATCGAGCACATGGCTAGGGTCAGCCACGTACCATCTCAACTGTGATATATGGAATACGTTGTGGACCGCCACTAGCACAGGCGGCAAGTCTAGCCTGTATGCAACGTCACCGACTCTCCCGCTGATAACGAAAGGGCCGATGAAGCGCGGGCTAAGCTTCCCGCCTCCACCAAAACGTATCGTACCATGAGTCAGAGATATCCTCAAGAAAACCTGGTCTCCGACCTAATCACAAGCAAGGTCTCAATTAATTATAATAAACAAACATGATCAAAAATTACAAACAAATAAACCTAAATCTAATCCTACTCTAATCTGTACCTCAAACTCCAACGGCCTCCGGTGGCTATCGGCCCAGTGCCGACGTCTGTCCTGCGCCACGCGAAGCCTGCCCCTGATGAGCTTCACCTTCTCGGCTGCATCAACAACCATCTCTGGCCCCAATAAAGCTCGCTCACCAATATCATCCCAAGATAAGGGTGTACGACACCTACGCCCGTACAGAGCCTCAAAAGGTGACATCTCAATGCTGGCCTGGAAACTATTATTGTAAGCAAACTCCACCAAATGAAGATGATCCTCCCAGGAACCTCCAAAGTCCAGGACGTACGTCTGCAGCATATCCTCAAGTGTCTGAATAGTCCGCTCCGACTGTCCGTCCGTCTGCGGGTGGTATGCAGTACTAAACTTGAGCTGAGTGCCCAAGCTGGTCTGTAGACTCCTCCAGAAATGGGAAGTAAAGCGACTATCCCGATCTGAGACGATGCTGACCGGAACCCCATGAATCCTGACTATCTGGCGCATATACATCTCCGCCAGCCTCTCTGTAGACGTACCCACCTTGAATGGCAAGAAGTGGGCCGATTTGGTCAACCTGTCAATGATGACCCAAATTGCGTCTTTTCCTTCTGGTGTGCACGGCAATCCTGATACGAAGTCCATAGTAATATGCTCCCACTTCCACTCGGGAATGGGCAGCGGCTGCAACAATCCACCGGGCCTTTGTCTCTCTGCCTTGACCTGCTGACAGACCAAACACCTAGCCACGAAGCGAGCCACCTTCCACTTCATACCTAACCACCAAACATGCTCCCTCAGATCTCGGTACATCTTGTTGGCACCCGGGTGTATAGAGTACTGAGATCTGTGGGCCTCCTGCCACTACCAAAATAAGTCATATCAGCGACGAAATTAGCGACGCCGACATTAAACGTCGCTAATATTTTTGGATTTAGCGACACCAAAACTATGCGTCACAATACGTCGCCGATAGCGACAAACAGCGACATATTGCGACTACCTTTAGTGTAATAAAAACCAACGTCATTGATTTGTCGGAAAATGTCGCCAGTTTTATTTGTTCAGCAACGTTTAGCGTCGCAAAGATCATTATGTCACCGAATATTAAAATAATACCGACGCTTTGTGACGTATTTAATTACGTCGCTAATTTCTGCTAAATAGGGTTTCTTCGGTTTCTCTTTTCATTTCTCCCTTTCCCCAAATTTTTTGTTCCCGCCCCTCTTCCCTCGACCTCGACGACAGCCCGACCCCCTTCCTTCCGGCGCCGCTCATCCTCCTCCTCCACCGCGAGCCCCTTCTCCTTCCTCCGGCGAGCCCCTTCTCCTCCTCCTCCTCCACCGCGAGCCCCTTCTCCTCCTCCACCGCGAGATCCTCCTCCTCCACCACCGCGAGGAGACTGAAGGTAAACCCTAACCCTAATTGAGGTGTTTTTCGTGTCCAAAATGGACACGGAGACACATTACGACCATGTGTTCACTGTTACAGTGTGTTCGTGAGGTTTTGGACACTTTGTGTCCATTTGTTGGACACGTGGACACCCCCAAGCTTGCATATATATGTATTTCACCTCTGTACACTTAATCCCCTCCTCCTCCACTACCGAACTTGTCCTCCTCATCCTCCTCCACCACCGTGAGGAGACTGAAGGTAAACCTTAACCCTAATTGAGGTGTTTTTCGTGTCCAAAATGGACACAGAGACACATTACGACCATGTGTTCACTGATACAGTGTGTTCGTGAGGTTTTGGACACTTTGTGTCTATTTGTTGGACACGTGGACACCCCCAAGCATGCATATATATGTATTTTACCTCTGTACACTTAATCCCCTACATACACTTGTGTATTTTCGTATTAATTTGGATTTGCATATTGGGTTTGGGTTTCCATATAGTGTTTGATACATTGTTTCACCTTGCAACATTCCTACACTTATTTTAGACAACAAGTATATGAACCAATTAGTCAACATCTATTTGTTGAAGTATGGTACTCCATTCTTCGTAAGTTCTAGCTATATATGTCTCTCAAGATCTAATACTCAAAAATCCTAAGAAGAAGAAGAAGAAAAGAATAAAATGACATCGCTCAACACCCTATGACAACTCTTTGTAGAATTGTGTTAAAGTGTGAGTTCTACAGTATGGTTCTCTTTGTAGAATAAAATGACATTGCTCAACCCTATCGATCCTCCATACAAGTCTTCCTTCATCTATTGTCTTAAAGTGTGAGTTCTACATCATGTGTATGTATGTGTGTGTCTAGTGGGAGAAAGGGGGAGGGTTAACTAGTACCAGGTATTTAGAGAGGAGGGAGGGTTTATACTAGTATATATAGACTAATATCCTAAAACTTGACTTATACAACTTAGAAATGGCTAGTTTGACCAAGTTGGACTTGTTTAGCTTAGAGTTGACTCGGTTGGATTATACCTAATATATAGACTAATATCCTAAAACTTGACTTCTATAACTCAGCCTATATAAAATATTGTAGACACGGGTGATATACCGTCGCGATAATCTTGACCACCGCACGCACAAACACGCGAAAGAAAAGTTAGCAATACGAAAAGAAGATGACAGATAATCTCTGATCATTTAACATAAAATGTCATGTGTACATATACTGCGGAAAGTGTAGACCGCATGAACTGACAATTGCATATCATTCACTACCTTGATGTATCTATCTTACAAAATTATGGAGCTGAATTACTATCTGCGGAATCGTACTTGGATGTACAACCGTCATCCTGATGACATGTACGTGTGCGGGATGAATTCATAGAGGGTATACACCAGTTCCTGCAGTTTGCCAAGGCGTTCCCTCAGTACATGGACGGTACCAAAATTAAGTGTCCGTGTGTGAGATGTCGCAACTTGAAATATCATCCAGAAGTGGATGTCACGTATTTATACTCGAAGGGTTTCACGCCGAATTACTATCAGTGGAGCGAGCACGGGGAACTTGTGTCTTTAGCATCAGAGTACGAGCCTTATGTGGATGTCCACAACAACGCTCCTTACGACGATGGGTTGGTGAACATGGTTTTCGATGCGACCGGGCCTAGTTTCGATCCGGATGATCATGATGCACCTGAGGAGGCACCGAACCCCGATGCTACACAGTTCATGAAGTTGCTGGAGAATGCAAGGACTCCATTATCCTGGTTGTGAGGATCATTCACCGTTGGAGGTGGTTACAAGATTGTTGAGCATCAAGTCTGATTTTAACATGTCGTAAGATTGCTACAACCGTCTTATGGAGTTGCTTATAGAAATATTGCCTGAGGGTGCGAAGTTGCCTAAAGACTTCTACCGGTCTAAGAGGATGGTTAGATCGCTCTGGATGGGATACGAAAAAATAGATGCCTGTCGCAAGGGTGCATGTTGTACTACAAAGACGA
>JANAVB010022358.1:0-106864 GCA_029216955.1 Iris pallida | reverse complement strand
GATCCCAGAATGGAAATGGGAGCACCTTACCATGGATTTCATGACTGGGCTACCCAGATCTCCGGCAGGCAGAGATGCTATTTGGGTCATTGTGGACAGGCTTACCAATGTGGCACACTTTCTTCCATTTAGAGTTGGACAATCGACGGCACAGCTAGCAGAGATGTATCTCAGGCAGATCGTCAGACTTCACGGAGTGCCAGTCAGCATAGTATCAGACAGGGATACGAGATTCACATCGCACTTCTGGCACAGTCTTCATCAAAGTTGGGACTCGTCTCAAGTTCAGCTCAGCGTATCATCCGCAGACAGATGGGCAGTCAGAGCGTACTGTACAAACTCTCGAAGATATGTTGCGGTCGTGTACCCTTGACTTCGGTGGTTCGTGGGAGGATCACCTGCACCTGGTGGAATTCTCGTACAACAATAGTTTCCAGGCCATATCCAGATGGCACCCTTCGAGGCTCTGTATGGTAGAAAGTGCAGATCCCCGTTAGCATAGGACGATATCGGAGAGAGGCAGATGCTCGGTCCAGAACTGATTTCTCAGACGTTAAGTGGTCAGAAAAGTCAGAGATCACCTCCGAGTTGCTCAGGATCGCCATCGCCATTGGGCCGATGCTCATCAGCGTCCCTTAGAATTTGCCGTCGGCGACCATGTATTCCTTAGGATCTCGCCTACCCGCGGCGTCATTCGTTTTGGCGTACGGGGAAAGCTTAGTCCTAGGTATATAGGGCCGTTTGATATTCTAGAGCGAGTAGGCGATGTGTCCTATCGTCTCGCTCTTCTGCCGTCGCTAAGTGAGGTACATGATGTATTCCATGTATCCCAATTAAGACGGTACATCTCGGACCCGAGCCATATCCTAGATCATTCGAAATTGGTTATTGGTACCAACCTTTCGTATGAGGAGAGGCCCGTGTCTATATTGGACCGGAGGAAAAGATGCTCAAGAACAAGACTATTAACTTAGTCCGTGTTGCTTGGGGTCATCACTCTCTAGGTGAGTCAACGTGGGAGCGTGATGACGACATCCGATCGTGATATCCCTACCTGTTTGACTCGTGAGGTATAATGTCTTTCTTATGCCTTACGCTTTCCCTTTCCTTGCTTACATTGTATGATTGTATGATGAACTGCTTAGTGTAGCTTGTCTGTGCTTAGTATAGCTTGTCGTGGCAATCTCTAGCTCCTTGATTAAATTTCGAGGACGGAATTCTTTGAAGGTGGGTAGAGTTGTCACCCCATTTCCTGTATTTCGTATTTGTACTCGTAATTTGATTTTGGCACGTATTTTATTTTCTCGACTTGCGGATTTTGGTTTCTCGTAAATGGGTTTTGGACCATGGCTTGGTTTTATTTTGTGGAAGTTGGTTTGGTTTGGTTCATCATGAGTGGAACACTTTAACCTACACTCTACCCTCAATACAACACCCACCCTCATTATATCTCCACCAACCTTTCTCTCTCTTCTTTATTCTCCATTAACTTCTCCATCTTCTTCCTTCTTCCACACAACTCCCCAACCCATAGGCAAGTGCACCTTGCCATCAAATAACCACTTTTTATTTGTCTATTAACTAGATTAGGACATGGAGAACAACTTTAGAACTTGACATTTTGTGATTTGGAGCTTTCATTCTTCTAGATCTAGGTTTTAACCATTTCGAAAATCCTTGGTTTTGATCTATTAAACTTCGATTTTGCATATTTTGATGCTTCCATGTGGAAGAGAATTCGATTTTACTCAAGTTAGAACTTTGAAAATCTAGATTTGGTTTTGATTTGACAAAGTTATGAAGAATTGAAGTTCTTGGTGTTCTTGGACCTGCTCTCGGCCAGGAAGAACATCCCTCTGCCTTGCGCTCTTTAGCGCATGGCCGATTGTGCACCCCCGGCCTGTGCTCTTTAGCGCAGGGCCGATTGCGCATGACCTCAGCCAGTGCTTTGTGCTGCGCTGGATTGCGCTGGCGCAAGCCATCAATGTGCAAGCCAGCCATGCGCAAGCCGACCTCTACGCAATCCACCCTTGCGCAATCCACCTCTGCGCAATCCACCTTTGCGCAAGCCAACCTTGCGCAATCCACCTCTGCGCAATCCACCCTTGCGCAAGGTAACCCCTGCGCAGTCTACCCCTGCGCAGTCTATCCTTGCGCAAGGCAACTCTTGCGCAGCTCTTCCATGCACAGTACATACCCTGCGCAGCCCAACCCCTGATCCCCCTTGCACAACCCACTTGTCTATGATAAATTGTTTATTTCTTTAAGCTTGGCTCTTCTATAGCCCTATATATATTGGTATTTTATTAGATATTTTACGTCCATTTTATATCCTTACGCCTTTTGTCATGAACTTGATTTTACTTAATATGTTTGGAATGACTATTGTACACAGCATGGTATGACAAGGAACTAGCATAACACGACAGTGACCCGTAGTGGTGCACTCCTGACATGACCAACCTGACATGACAGTGACCCGTAGTGGTGCACTCCTGACATGACCAACCTGACATGACAGTGACCCGTAATGGTGCACTCCTGACAGTACCCTGACATGATTTATCTTGATAACTTGATAGTGGCCGTGGCGGCGCACTCCTGACTGACTTGACTTGACTTGCCTTGACACCGTGGGTGCTCCTGTTTGCTTGCTTGTACAATCCACTTGTCTTGTCTTGCATCATGTCTAGGACGTGACTTCCTGGATACCACGGCCAGGGACTAGCACTAAATTGGATTAGGCTAATGATTAGATCAAACTAGAACATGAAGAATTCCCGTCACAGGCAATCTCGTTATCTGGGCGCTTTAATGGACTTGTAGCTTGCCGACGAGTAGAGCACATTTCCAGCACACTGTCATGTGTTGCACCCTCTAAGTCACCTAAGGGTACATTTGTCTCCCGGGCAATGTACCCACCTATAACTCTCAACCCGCAGAAGGATAACTGGATAGTCTGCAGGGCTTGGGACTGGGAGTTTCTCACTTGCATCTTGTTAGTAATTAGGCTTGTGATAACCCTAGTTAGTTAAAGTAGTAAGCCGTAGTACTTGCTTGGCCGATTGTGAATGGATGGTGTCCAGCCTTGTCTAAGTCTTGTCTAGCTCCAGTACCTGCTATCTCCTGAGCATGTTTGTTTTACTTATCTTAACGATAAATGAGTAGAGACAGTGAGCTATTCAGGCGAAGGGTTACAACCCCTGTCCTTGTCTGGTTTAAGGATTGTAACCTGGCTCCCGGAATGGTTCCGCGTCCCTAGTCGTTTATCGCCCTGTGTACCTTACTACTTGTACCTTCTTTTATTCTTATGTTCTGATATGCTGGCTTTTGTTCTTATTTGTGGCCTCCTTTGTGGCACTTGCTCTTTCTGGGGTTTGACCCAGCTGGTTTTGTGTGGCCAGATTTCGGAGCAGCTCCCGAGGATCTACCGAGCTTCCAGCCCAATGGTGACAACTAGACGGAATTCGGGCTAAGAGTGGATTTTCTTTTTTATTTCACCCACTTATATGTAATATATTCTTTTGAGGCGTTTAGCCGACGAGCACCTGTTAGCTCGATACACATTTACTTACCGTCTGCCTACGGGCTGTAAGCATGATTAACAAATCCTAGGGTTGATCATGTATGACTGAACTCTTGCTAGTCCCATCATTTTGTACGACTAGCTTCATGATCATCCAATATGTAATATTTGGGACGCCTTATATATATATTTGATGCTCTAATATCTTGTAACTCTGTTAATTGCTTGAGATTGAGACAATAGGCTTGACCTTAAGAGACTGCTGGCTTGTAGTAAACCCTCATATCTAGACAGCCGTGACCGTATAGTTGAGATGTATTCTATTTCAATATACGTAGCTGGCTATGTCTGCCTCCGCTCTCCAGTATTCTGGTTCTGGGGCGTGACACGGTTTAAGTGGTGGCCCATGCAGGTCTTGGCATTCAAGAAATGTGAGAGTTTACCGAATAGATGTCTCGATCAATATTCGTCCTTGATCTCTGCTCGTATCTTCAAATCCCTGAGAATCTCGACCTGATCATATTGCTTGTATCATTGATCTGTCCTGGTCCTTTCCTTATTGTTCTCTATGTCGTCTTCTTCAGCGGCATTACTCCCGGACCTGCCAACCAGCCAGAGAAAGCTCGACAAGCACCCCAGTGCCAGGAAGATCAAGCTCAGCACTCTGAAATAGCCTCCCGAGTTATGCTTTCCGGAGGCTCAGAACCTCCAGTTCAGGTAGCTCCGCCCGTTCAACCAGCTAGAGAGGATGAGGGACCTTTGGTAGGGCTTATCAGAGAACTGCTTGCATCCCAAGATCGTCGAGGCGACGCCTTGCACCAGGAAGTTCATGATGCACTAAACCGAGGGGGTCCCCAAGGGAATCAGGCGGCCAACAGTTTCAAGCGCTTGAACCCTCCCTTCTTTGACGGCAGTAAAGATGCGATTGCCGCGGACGCTTGGCTTCAGGATACCGAGGTGGTTCTAGAAGCAGCTAGGACACCTGAGAATAAGAAGGTGGCGGTGGTACGCCTACAGTTGTTAGACTTGGCTCGCGATTGGTGGGCAGCTCAGGCCATGGGATTAGCAGCACCAGTCACTTGGGCGACGTTCAGAGAGAGGTTCCAGACGAAGTACTTCGATGCGGTGGCAGTGTACGACCTGCAGACCAGATTCACCAACTTGAAGCAAGGAGGCATGAGTATACCTTCCGGAGGATTGTGGACAGGACCGGAGGCAGGAAGCGGTCCCACAACCAGATGCACCAATCTTCAGCTCCAGCCCCGGCAGCTAGGGGTATAACCATTGGAACTCCGGGCGGCCTCAGTGACGTCGGTTCAGCATTCAACCCCGACGTACCCGCAGTATTCTATTTCAATATACGTAGCTGGCTATGTCTGCCCCCGCTCTCCAGTATTCTGGTTCTGGGACGTGACACATCTTCATATCGACAATGGTAAGTAATTATGTTCTAACGAGGTTTCCAAGGATGAAGGCATCAAACATTGTTATTGCCGCACAAACATCATCGAAACTCTACAATAAAGTGACATGGCATAACGTATGGATTGTACTTTATTGGAGAGGCATGATGCATGCTTTTTAATGCTGAATTGTAAGACTTATGTGCAAAGGCTGCCAACACGACGCGTTACTTGGTGAATCACTTTGCAACAACAACCATTGATTACAAAACTCCTATCGAGGTATGGTCCAAAAAACCGCTATGATTCTCCTCATATGTTTGGTTGTCATGCGATTACCATGTTACTGAAGGAAAGTTGGAAGCAATGTCAAAGAAGAAAATATTTTTGGGTTACGGAGGATGCACAAAAGACTATTGAATTTGGAGTGAAAACTATAAAGTGGTACTCGATAGGAACATAACGTTTGGTAAGAAATCCATGCTTCATCCGAGGCAAAAGTTTGAGATGTCAGGAGAGGACACTAGCAAGCAGGTGGAGATCGACATGACTCTATTACGACCAATTCAAGTGGAGCTACGTAGCACAGATCTAGAACGACTACAACCACAACAACATATACCATACAAACATCACCATGGATTGTGCATGTCGATAAATTCGTCCTCCTCGGAAAGATGGTTATGAATAGCTGATACTATATGCACTCACTGTAGCAGTAGAGGTGGAGTCTTCGGATCCCTCTACATATCGCAATGTTATTTTAGGCGTAGAATCCAGTTAGTGGATTACAATGATGGGTGAAGAGATGTAGCGCTTCACAAGAATCGAACTTGGAAGATCGTGCTACCGCCAACATGAAGAAAGATAGGCTGCAAATGGGCCTACAATAAAAAATCGAGATTCGCAAGTAAAGAGGCAACAAGATATAAAATTTGTTTGGTAGTTAAAAGGCTATAGTCAAAGAGAAGACATAAACTGCAACGAGACATTCTCTCCTGTTGTAAAATACTTATATTCGAGTGCTATTAGCTATGGTAGCACATCAGAAAATGAAGCTCAAACAACTTTGATGTGAAAACCGACTTTAAAGATGACATGTCGATGAGGAACCCTTGTCTCCTCATTAAGATGTCTTGAATCTCGTCTGGGATTAGAATTGTGAATCCTTATTTTTCTTATTAGTATCATGAATCATGAATGTATCCTTATTTTATGTTTGTACTCTTCTTCATAATAGTTCATAATGGTGAATTATCTCTGGTGGTGGTTTTTTCCTTTAATTTTTGTCTGTTTGCAATTGCTCAATTTTATTACCATATATGTGCATGTCAACTATGTAGTCTATTCTTGATCTAACCATAACATGGATCATGTCCTAATTCTATATATTTATGCATTATACATTGGGTTTGGTATGATTTTGGTGAACACATACCATATTTAACTCGTGTCACATTTTCTTGACCGGTTAGGCTCCAGATGGGTTTAATTAATACAGGTTTGGTACGACTCCAATTGGTGCGCTTGTGAGTATTGCGACACAGAAGAAAAAAACTTTGTTTGACCTTCAAAAGAAATGGAACAAATGAAGTTGGCCAAGATGCTTTCATAGTAACCAACATGGATATTGATACTGACTACTGAGAAGACTTTGACTGCACTATATTTTCTACTTTGAATTTAAGCATGACGTTGTTCAAAATTATAACCGACCGTGCAAGTCTAATAAAATTTCAGACTTTGAACATTCTTTTTTTTTTTTTTTTGCTAAATTATAATTTGATATCTTCAATATTTTAATTTTTTAACTTGATGATACATTTAACTTTAATAGACGTTAACTTGATATTCTAAAAATTAAAAATGATCATATTATTCTTGCCACTCACTCCACCTCTCCCTCTCAGTGGCTGCACCCCAGCGGTCCCCTCCCAACATCGCACCTCCACCGGCGGCTGTATTTCCGCGCCTCCCTCCCAGTGTCGCACCCCACCCCTCCTGGCGGCTGCACCCTCGCACCCCCCTCCCAACGCCGCGCTCCCAACCCCACCCCCCTCTCTTCGTCCACGGTGGTGGAGGCAACAGCCCGCGCACGGCGGAGAAAGAGGGGTTTGGGGGTGCGGCATAGTGCAGTCATTGGGGGGGGGGGGGGGGGGGGGGGGTATGCAACTGCGGGGGAGAGGGAAAAGAGATGAGGGAGCATGAGTAATTTGATCATTTTAATATTTTAGGGTACCAAGTAGACGTCTATCAAAGTTAAGAGTATCAAGTCGAACATTTGTAATAGCTGAGGGTATCAAGTTGTAATTTAGTCTTTTTCTTTTTTGCTTAGGACAATCCTCCAGACTCAATATTATCTTACAAAAAATTAAAATGTTATTTAGTAATAGGGTCTCATACAATCGTTGATATTATAATTTCAGTCTCGAAAATGTCCGACGCTAGTGTTTGGATCTTAAAGTCACTGTTCACGTAGACAAGTGAACAATAATTTTAAGATCGAACACTAACATCGAATATTTTGGAGACGTAAACTATAATTTCAACTACAATGTAGTCTCTATTACTAAATATCCCAAATTAAAGTTATAAATGACCTTTCAGTACAGGTCATGAATAGTTTCGGATAGAACAATCCAAGCCATGAATAGTTTGAGAGAATTAAAAACTCAAATGTTTACACTATAATAATCACTGTCGAGATTTCATCATTTATCCAATATATTATAAGCTCTTGAATATATATAACTCCGCAGCTTAGTTGCTTCACCGGTTGTCTCTCCTCTTTGCTCACTCCACGCCATCGTCATTAATTATATATAAACATTTTTGTTAATTATGGAGGCTACTTTTTCAAGAGGGCATGTTTGGTTCACAGATTTAACAATATTATTTTGTTATTGGAGGCTACCTATTCAAGAGGGCATGTTTGGCATGTTTGCTACAATAGTCATACTAAATATGTTATTGTCTATTTTATGGGGAGCCGTACGGCGACCACGCGTCAGCTCGAGACTGAAGTGGCGGTCCCTCCATTGGACCCACCCCTGCAAACGTCGGATCCTATTTCCGTCCATTGGAGGCCGCCATATTGGGCTCGGACTGACGCATGGCCCCGTTGATCCATAAAACACGGTTGTCCGAACAGGGAACCGCACGTCAGCTCGAAACTGACGTACGGTCCCTCCATTGGACCCAACCTCCTACAAACGTCAGGTTCCATTCGGTCCACTGGAGGCCGTCACGTCATACTCGGGCTGACGCATGGTCCTCTGTTGGTCCATAAAACACGGTTGCCAAAGTGCGGTTGCCGCCTTGGACCTGACATGCTCAGGACGGCGATCGAGTCGACTCCACTATTAGAGTTAAAATTACAACACATTGAATTAAATTAAGCACTTAATTAGTATTGGATGAGCGAAAGTAGAAGTTGACCTTTGAAAGGACCTGCTTGCTGGTTAAACTTTCTCTTGACAAATTCCAAGATTTCATGCTCATTGCTTCATCATTAATTTCTCAATTGGAACCACTTCCCTTTGTCCTCGTATACAAAACTCCCACGTACTCATCTTAATTATGTTAGTATGGGTCCCGTCCAATGTCTATCCCACGCTCAAATGCAATAAATGGAAGGGCGGCTTTTCCATAGTTTCTGGAAATATTTGTGACACATCCATCATAATAATAATAATAATAATAATAATAATAATATTATTATTATTATTATCTACCCACATTATACATTTTTACGGTTGGAGATTCGAACTTGGATCATGTCTTTCTGATGTCCGTGTTGTTTTCTACATGAGTACAAATACTGGACATATTTTTCATATTGTCAATAAAATACTAAAATGATAGACCTTATATGTACTTATGCTTGGTCTTATTCTAATTAGGGTTCAGAGGAATAATAAATGTAAGAAATTGATTCCTCCTAGCATAAGCACAATAACACTTACTATACAGATACAAATTATTTTTGAAGATTGTCACAAGTACACAATTTATTCAATAAGACAGAAACCACAAAACAAAAACAAAAAACAAAAACAAAAATCAAAAACATAAAAACAAAAACTTATAGGAATTTTCAAATTAATTTTGTATTTGTGTACATAAAATATTCTTTCTGAACTCATGACAATACTTGAAAGAGTAATGCTATTAATATCTCGAAAGTGTGCCTTAAAACTATTTCTTTCTTATGTGGCAGCTGACATGACAAATTTAATCCAAAAATTTTATCGTCCATTTTTTTTAATAATGTTAATGTTAGTTTAATCTTAATTTGAATTTTAAGATTTGTCATGTTAGCTTCTATGTCGGACGTCACATTATCAGCCACATAAGAATAGATGGTTTAGAGGGACATTTGGAGGAGTTAATAGTAGTTTTGTACTTGAATTACGGCCGGGAGTATCTAGGTGCTGGAGTGTACTCCAGTCCAACCCTTTTTTTTTCCAATTATTTATTTATTTATTTATTTTCATATAGCTAGCCCACACCTGACCTAACCCATTGCCTAGCCGTTACTCGAGTGGTGAATCTAAGCAATTTATTGGGTGTCTCCCACCAATTCTAGTTTGGCTTCCAACTGTTAAACAGTTTTAACTGCCAAATGTTTCGTTTCTGATACCAAGTAAGAAACAAAAAAATATTTCAGTCACGATGAAGTCGTCGCTCGCATAAATGAGCTTATAAGCAAGCAAGCAAGCAAGCGTGCAGACTCGATCAAACTCGTGACAGACAGCAGCAGCAGCAACATCCTCTTCACGACCATTAAAGAATAGTGCTCAACAAGAAAGAAGAAGAAGGAATGATGTTGTATCGGCAAACCTCTGCTCCGATCCAGCCCAGGTTCCGGAGGCAGCCCGGCAGGAACCAGGAGCTGAACACCCGGCTACAGACGAAGGCCGACGAGCTCGAGAGGCTCTTCGCCGAGCACAAGCGCAGAGCTCACGGCAGCGGCGGCGATCATCATCGTCGCGACGAGGCCGAGAGCTCGACGACTATCGCGAGGGGGGAGTTGTACGAGAGGTACGCGCAGAGGAGGGAGTCGAAGATGAGGAGGGAGTCGGGGGCGAAGAGGGAGGAGAGGGCGGCCGCGATGGAGGCGCTGCGGGAGAGCTTGGAGAGGAGCAGCGCCGAGCTCAAGCTGCAGCAGCGCTCGACCACCATCAGAAGAGACAGAGATCAGGTACTAGAGAAATTCCTTCTTTGCAAAATTTTAAGTTTAGAACCAAGGTTCACAGTACCGGTATCGGATCCTTCCTATGAGTATCGGAATCGACGGTATCGACAGTATCGACAGTTTCTAACCGGAGTATCGGATTGATTGCTTTTACAATCTCACTACCCTTTTACACCATTGCTCATCTGTCTTTTTATCAAATTTTTTTATCAAATTGACGAGTTAATAATAGACCCGATGTCGGTATCTGTCAATATTGGTATGGTCGATATAAGATCGGAACATGCTAAACCGTATCGATACCGGCCGTACCGAATCGTTATCGACCGATACTGCAAACTATGATTAGAAGAACATCACAAAGGTTGACAAGTCTGATGGTAATCAAATAATAATTTTGCGTCCATAAAATCAATATTTTTCGAAAATTTTAGGCGCTACCATGGTATTCTTATGATGAATAATTTTGATCATGCTGAACAATTCTTGATCTTCATGAACCATATTCACAAAGGCTACTACTTGTTCTCCAAACTTCTTTGTTATTAGGGACATTAAAATTTTCTTTTTTTATGATATGTTTAGTAATTTCCGTGAGAATTTGAAATGATCAACAAACATCAACAAGAAAAAGAGAGACGTATCTTAGTGAAAGTATTATAGGTTTCTGGCTTAAGTCCCACAAAATTATTCCCTTCTTTTATTCTTTTATATAGGCTTCAGATGGGTCAACCAAGAATTTGTTGAGTTCAACTTTAGACTATAGGAGAAATGATTCCAGGAAGAGAATGAGCAAAGAGTATCCTGTTCAAGCATTCTCTTCTGAGTTTTGAGATGCAAAGATACTTTGGCAACCAATTAAAAACAAATTATACGATCCGATACGGCCGATACTGATACGATTAGACATGTCCCGATCCGATATCGATATTGATCGATATCGACATCGGGGTCTCATTTTTGTCAAAAAGAAAATAGAACGAAAATGACCAATCATCAAGGATATAAAAGTATAATAAGATTGTAAAAGTATGTAAAAAAAAAAAATTTACCTAGCGTAGGTAAACAACCGGCAAGGGTGATTGCTATTTCATTTAATTTGAAAATTGCTAAAAAATAATAATACATAAAATACTTAAAATTATGTCTATATATATAAAATATGTTTTCCTAATACTTTAGTAATTTAATAATAATTATTTGTTTTTCGTTACTAAAAAAATTAATACTACTCGATACGAAGCTGTCGATACTATCGATACTGCCTATCCCGATATCATAGGCAGTGTCCGATACCGATTCCGATACTGCAAAGCATGCTCCATTATTCAAAATTTGATAAACTTTCATGTATACTGTACATGATCATATTTCCTTGTTGTCAATGGAACTTTTGACGGTTATTCCTACTCATATCTGTATAATTTCTTCTGCAAATTTTGCAAGAACATTAGTCCGATGACAAGAAATTAATTATTAAAACGCAAATTTTGCAAGAACATTGTCCGCCCTCGAGGCTGGACCGTGCCCACGTGGCACGCAGCCATTGCACCCCCCCTCGGGGGGGCCATCCCAAACAGAGAAGCCAATGGTTGTCTGCCATGCAGGCGCGGGCCAGCCCTCGGGCGGGCTACCTAGCAGCGTTCTTATTCAAATATGGCTGCAGCTTCCATCTCTAATCTTGGAATTTCCTACTTTCCATCACAGCTGGTGAAGAACAGCTTGTCCGAGGAAGAAGAAGATGATGATAAGCAAAGTGACACTTCTTATAAGAGTGTCAACTCCAAGTTGCTTCCTCCCACGAGAAGAACCATGTCTTCTTCACTCGGAAGAAGCTCCAACTCCAGCTTGAATAGACCCATTGCCATTCCGAGACCTCCCGCTATGGCTACTGCAGGCTCTGCAAGGGGTTCCGACGTCAGAAAGGAGAACGCGAAGCCATCGTCGATGACCGTCGCCACCAACTTCCCTCGCAGCAAGAGCACCAGCACCGCGGGCTCGAGTTCTTGCAAGCAAGGGAAGCCGACCATGACTAGTAGTAGTAGTACTAGTAGTCGTCCTCTAAAGCCCCTGCAGACAGTACTGAAGCCTTCTGCAGTGGCCTCCGACATCTCTGAAGCGGCAGTGCGCGACGGTGTGGCATCGCCCACTGCGAGCGCTGCGTCGTCCGGCCTTACGAGGAAGAAATGGGGAGGTAACGCTCGCGCAATATCTGTCGCTGCGGGTCCAGACGCGTCGTGCCAGCCTCGCAAGGACACGGCTGGGAAGGGGATAAAGAGGTTCCTGCAGTTCGGCAGAAGGAAGAAGGGGGCCGAGAGTGCCGATGCCCAATGCTCACCCGGCAGTGGCACGGCTTCGGAGGTGACGAACAAGTCGGGGTCGGAGTATCATGCTCCTCGTCGCCACGGTTTCGGTGATGATGGACAAGGTCAGTTGTGTATCTTTTCTGATTGGTAATTTCTAAAGGCACTCCACATTTTACTCCAGGACGGTTCAGTCCTAGGACTGCTAACTTGTTGGCAGTCCTAACATAAAGTAGGACCGTCAACTTGTTGACAGTCATAACATAAGTAGGACTGCCAACAAAGTTGACAGTTCTAAAGAATTTGAATATTAAGATAGACTGCCAACAGTCCTAATGGCATGTCCTGGAATAAAATGTGAAGTGGCTTTAGAAATTACTTCTGATTTCGTTTTGCTATAGTAGGTATTTGTTCCTATTACTAATTTCTCATTCTTTCGACCTGTTCTTCTACAGTTCAAACTCGCGGAAGTTCCATGGCTGCAGCTTCTCCTGCGAGCTGCAAATTGAAGGAGGATCAATCTCCGAGAGGTAGGGGATCGTGCACTTCTTCTGCAAATAGCATTGCACTGAGTATAGACACGAATATAGATAAGGACACGATACGGATACATGCATGATATATACATTTCAAAGTAGATATCGTTACTCAACACTCGATCTTCTTGGCTTATGGTGCCTATTTCCACAAAAAGGTGCCCAGCGATTCGCGTATCGGAATCGGTATCAAACTCTACCTACGAGCTTCGGGATCGAGGTTCGGATCGGAGTATCGAAAATCAAATAATTATTAAAAATTTAGAAAAAAATATTTTATACAATTAGTCATAATTTTAAGTATTTCATGTGTCGTTTCTTAGTAATTTTGGAATTGAATGAAATAGTATTCACCCTTACTAATTGATTTACATACGATAGACAAGTTTTTTTTTTTTTACACGTTTTACACCATTGCTAGTTTGTCTTTTTCGTTCGGAAAAGAGACCTCCAATGTCTGTATCGGCCGGATGGATCGGTATCGGCCGATACTGAAAAGTATGGTTTTATAGCAGTGAGGTTTGAAAACCAACTTATACATACCTCACAGAAATTTAAAGTTTGAAATAACCTACAATTTACAAACATGTCACATTGTCTTTATGAAATAGTGTTGTTCTTCTTTAATTACTACAGGAGCAGTCGTCTCCCAAGCCAATCCATTTAGGCACAACCACCCTGTCGTCCTTGGTATAGAGAAGTCCGTTCTTCAGCCATAACCTTCTCGTTTTGCTCTCATGAACGAGCGTCACTATGGCCTGTGTCAGCGGGTCCTCAGCGACACCCGCTCGAACACGGTCCAGAATATCCTTCTTGAGCAAGCAAGCACACCGTTGCGAGCTCGGCCTTCCTGCTGAGTGCATCGGCCACCTGATTCTCCTTGCCGGGCTTCATTTTGTTGAAATTCTTGCATATTTAATCATAATTATCCGATTTTTTTGCAGGCGCACCTCGCTCTTTCTTCTCTCTCCCGTCGTTCCGCAACAGGGAAGGTGATTCCAAGCTAGGGTGAATGAAGAGATCTGATATTCCTGAAGCTGCTGGATTCTTCTTTCCGTTTCATTTGGACAATTAAGTAGGATACTTTGTAGGACAGAACGTTAGTTGGGATGGAAAATGTTAGTGTTCTAAACTTTCTAGGCACAATCCATACCATTCCATTTTCTAGATTGGCAATGGAGTAGATTTGTAAATAGAGATGAAGTTTGAGTTTTTCTTTAGCAAACTGATTTTGAATGTGCAGTTCTTGTTATATATTGGGCTAAATTGTACTTAAGTATCCTTAATTTTCTCTCTTGTTGTAGTCTAAACTTTAATGTTTCACTTAAGCACCCTCAAGTATCATTTTTTTTGGTTGGATACCAACATAGATAAAAGACCATAATATCCTATCCTAATTCCAACTATATTATTTATTTATTTATTTACTCAAATATTAATTAAATATTATTATATATTATCTTATTCCTAATCTTATTTCATCTTATGCGTTGTGTGAGATATTAGCTAAAGATTCCTCTGAGATGCTTCAAATTTCTTGTAGCCGATAAGATTTCTAGGAAAACTTCTCAAGAGACTACTATGGTACACGAACCCTTTGTGAATCTACTGAGTAAGTTCTCGAAGAGAATTAGGGCCCGTTTGGTTTGCAGGATTGGACAACGTAATGTAATTGGCATTACGTTGTCAATCTAACTCGGGTGTTTGGTTGGACAAAAAAACTAGATGTAATGTAATCGCGATTACAAGTTTGATTACATTACATCAGTTTCTTCTAAACTCAATTACATCATAAAACCTATGTAATCGCAATTACATTACAACTTAAGCGGAATGTTGGTATGCTATAATTTGGTCTTTTTGTTCGTTTTTGGTCATTTTTATTTTGTTTTTGTTTGTTTTTTGGTCATTTTTGTTCGATTTTGGTCGTTTTTTTTTTTTTTGTCATTTTTGTTCGTTTTTGTTCATTTTATGTTGTTTTTGTTTGTTTTTTGTCGTTTTTGGTCGTTTTTGTTCGTTTTTGGTCGTTTTTTGTCGTTTTTGTTCGTTTTTTGTTATTTTTGTTCGTTTTTGTTGTTTTTGTTTGTTTTTGTTCGTTTTTGTCCTTTTTTGTTGTTTTTTCCGTTTTTTGTCGTTTTTGTTCGTTTTTCGTCATTTTTGTTCGTTTTTTTGTTGTTTTTGTTTTTTTTTTTTTTTGTCGTTTTTGTTGTTTTTTCCGTTTTTTGCCGTTTTTTGTTCGTTTTTTTTTTTGTCCTTTTGTTCGTTTTTCGTTGTTATTGTTTGTTTTTTTGTCGTTTTTGTCATTTTTTTGTTGGTTTTGGTCCCTTTTTGTTCGTTTTTTTGTCGTTTTTGTTTTTTTTGTAATTTTTGTTCGTTTTTTTCATTTTGTTCGGTTTTTTGTCGTTTTGTCCTTTTTTGTTCGTTTTTTTGTCGTTTTTGTTCTTTTTTGTCATTTTTGTTCGTTTTTTGTTGTTTTTGTTTGTTTTTTTTTGTCGTTTTTGTCCTTTTTTTTGTTGTTTTTGTCCCTTTGTTGTCGTTTTTGTTCTTTTTTTTTGTCATTTTTGTTCGTTTTTTCGTTTTTTTGTTTGTTTTTTTTTTGTCGTTTTTGTCCTTTTTTTTGTTGTTTTTGGTCTTTTTTTGTTTGTTTGTGTTCGTTTTTTGTAATTTTTGTTCGTTTTTTGTCATTTTTGTTCGATTTTTTGTCGTTTTTGTCCTTTTTTTTCTTTTTTTGTCGTTTTTGTTCATTTTTTGTCATTTTTGTTCGTTTTTTGGTTGTTTTTTTTTGTTTATTTTTTTTTTGTTGTCGTTTTGTCCTTTTTTTTTTGTTGTTTTTGTCCGTTTTTTTGTCGTTTTGGTTTTTTTTTGTCATTTTGTTCGTTTTTTTTTTTTTTGTTTTTTGTTTGTTTTTTTGTCGTTTTTGTCCCTTTTTTTTGTTCTTTTTGCCCTTTTTTTTTCGTTTTTGTTCATTTTTTGCCTTTTTTTTTTATCGTTTTTGGTTAATTTTTTACGTTTTTTATCGTTTTTTGTCGATTTTTGCTCATTTTTTGCCATTTTCTGCATGTTATTTATCGATTTTTGTCGATCTTGTACGTTTTTGACCATTTTTCACGTTTTTATCGTCTTCTATCGTTATTGGTCGATTTTGCATATTTTTTGTCGCTTTTTTATCATTTTTTGCTTTTTTTTGGGGTCTTTTTTCACTTTTTTTTTGTTCGTTTATGCTCGTTTTTTTCTTTTTTTTTGTGTTTTTGTCGTTTTTGTTCCCTTTTTTGTCGTTTTTGGATTTTTTTTGCAAGTTTTTTAATCTTTTTATCGTTTTTTTCTCGTTTTAAATTCCCTCTTGTTTTGGCCTTTTTTCGTATTTTAGTTTTTTGTCATTTCTGTTCCTTTTTATCGTTTTTTTATTTTTTTGCTCTTTTTTTATCGTTTTTTGTCATTTTTTTCTTTTTTTGTCGTTTTTGTTCATTTTTTGCCCTTTTTTTTATTTTTGGTCGTTTTTTCTCCCTTTTTTTTCCCCTTTCATTTATTGTTGTTTTTTGTCAATTTTTTTGTTTTTAGTCTTTTTTTTTTATCATTATTGGTCACTTTTTATGGTTTTCACATTTTTGATCTTTTTTTTGTCGTTTTTTTTTTTTTTATCGCTTTTTCATTTTTGGTTTTTTTTTCCTTCTGTTTTGTTCGTTTGTCATTTTTGGTATTTTCATTTTTGTCTTTTTTTTTTCTTTTTTTCGTTTTTGGTCTTTTTTTAGCAGAAACAAACCATTTTCCCCCTTTTTAATTATTTATTTTTAATTTTTTTTCTTTTTTCTTTTTAAATTTTTGAAATTTTGTATTGATCAACTTTTTAAATTTTATGTTGTATTTTAAAAAAAATATTAAATTAAAAATTTAATTACATTACATGGTAAACCAAACACATGAATGCAATTAACATTACATTACATGGTTTGATTACATGTTTCAACCAAACATAGTAATGTAATTGTAATTCTATTACATTACAAACTCAATTACATTACAAACCCAATTCCATTACGATTACGATTACATTACAATGAACCAAACGCAACCTTAATGTGTAATCTGCGGGCCTAACAAATTAAAGAGCAAGGTAAAACTTTGATCTCTTACTCGTCCTTACACATGAGAAGGGAGAATATTGTTGGAATTAATTAATTTCATTTATTGTTCTTAAAGGATAAAAGTAAAGAGAAGGGATTTATTTCCACATCGGAAAAAGAGAAAGGCTTTGAGAGTGCTTAAATAGGAATGTGCACTCATGAGGAGTGTGCAACAACCAAAGGGTTGCTAGTGGATGACCATTGGTTGTTGTTTTTCCTCTTCATGAAAATGGCAACACCGGCTCGGGCACGGACTTGGACTTGGACTTGGACTTGGACTTGGACGTAGAGGCGATACTTAGGCGTCGGCTCGGGCCTCGGGCTCCTCGCGGCGATTCTCGTCCCGATAATTCCTATTTTTGTAGCAGCCCAGACAAACGAAAGAGTGAATGAACCTGCGAACAGGTGGAAGGTCGCGACTTCACGAAACAACATGAATTCATCTATATATACTACAGATTTCTGAGTCTAAAACACACAGAATATGAGTATTCATTCCTCTTTCTTTTCTTTTCCAAAGATTTTAGAAAGGTGTTCTTCCCTACGTCGGTGTCTCACAACGTCTGGTGAACCTGTCACGACCCGCACCCTAGAGTAAGGGCACGAGACGTGGGTACGTCCAGCCTACGCCGCAGTGTCGGCAGTAGAACACTGTCCTAGGTCAACATCTAACAATATAAAGCTAAACAGTTTATACTCCCCGAATGGGGGTGACATAGCAGTAAATAAACTCAATCACAACTAAGGAAGAAGAAGCACGATATGATATAGAACTCAAGAAAAATACAGATGATCAAATAGTCAAAGATAACATCTCAGCAGATATCCAGAGTACAAGGTCTCAGCTACTGAATATGAAAGAATATATACAACCCAGATCTCAAAGACCGAAATAAA
This sequence comes from Iris pallida, assembly GCA_029216955.1. Lineage (NCBI taxonomy): Eukaryota > Viridiplantae > Streptophyta > Magnoliopsida > Asparagales > Iridaceae > Iris > Iris pallida. Next base: position 88,881 of record JANAVB010022358.1, on the reverse strand, counting down.
GTCTAACTACCAGTCTCAAGACAACATAAGTAAGATACGGCCTAACTAAGCTAGTCTAGGCAATGGGGTAATGTCCTCAGCTAGAGATGGGTCCTCCTGAGAGTCCAGCTCACAAGTGTCGTCTAGGGCTGCCCCGCAGAAGGGTATCCACACAGGCCTCCTTCTCGTCCTCTGTAATATTTTCAACAGGTCCAGTCAGGACAGGAGCGAGCACAATACATCTCAACAGTTCATAGCAGGTTAGAAAATAAAATCATGCAGTAAAGTAAGATACAGTACTGAAAGAAATACAGTATGTAAACAGAGAGAACTGTAATAGAAATATCTACTATAATAGAGAACTAACAGTGGCTAGTGAGTCAGAGTACAATATAGACATGTAAATGGCATAGGATGATTCTGATGAGACACTAAGGAATGATTCTGATGAGATACTACTTGAATATTATTCACATGTCCACTTCTACTCTCCTACCCCCCAATCAATACACAAGGATCCAGCCAGGTTATGTTTGATTCATACAACGGCCCCCGAAGGGTGTACATGATAGTCCCATAAATGGGAATTCTAGAAAGCCTAATAAATGAGAGGATTCAAGAAGACTCTGTGATCATGAGAGTACATGTCACAAGTGATTCAATGAACCAATAAAGCATAGTGATAAACCATGTAAGTGAAACGCACAGAACATGAAGTATCCGATGCTCCTGAGGGATAACATCTCAAGAAGGGATCCTATAGTACTAATCCGTGTGACCAACGTGACAGTATCAAGTAAAGTAATTTAAAGTAGGAAAATAATTCTAATGATATGAAATGATCAGAGAATGTACTCGCCTGGTATCTGAGTGTCCGGATAAAATGTACTGTCCGAGGAGAGGTGTCTGGCTCCTAATCAGAACAGCACAAGTCACAACAAGTCTAAAATGATAACAAGATGCAATTTAATGCATTCTAAATGAATTAGGTCAATCTAGGCCAAAGTCAACTCTTGGTCAACTCTGGTCAACCTAGAAGTCAAACTACAACTATGGTCAAACTAGGACCAACAAGTCTAAACTAGGTCAAACAAGTCATTCTAGGTCTAACTAGTCCATACTAGTCTATACTAGGTCACACAAGCCTACACTAGCTAGTACACACCACTACAAGGCTATCCAGCCTAAGTCAAGCCACCAACAACATTCATTATAATGCCAACAAGTCATCTAACCTTACCATGAATACATACTCAACTTGGCATTCAATATCCATAGAGACATATACATATTTATACACTACATTAGGTATAATACATATTGATTAGGAACCATCACATATATATATATATATATATATATATATATATATATTATATATATAATATATATCTATATATATATATATATATACAGATATATAGCTTAATACATATATACATATAGTATACATTACCTATATATATACATTACATATATAGGTATATATTACATATATTCATGCATATGTATATAGAGAGAGGGGGCAATGGTGTGTGTAGCCATGAGAGGGTGTATGAGTGTGTATACAAGAGAGGTGACCAAGGGTGTAACACAGGAAAACAGTGTGCGTATGAGTGACTGTGTGTGTGTTATTGAGTGAGGGTGAGTGCAATGTGAGAGGACTGAAATCTGTGTGTGAGTGTCAATGTGTGTGTGTGTGTGTAAGAGTAGCAGTGATAGGAATATGTGTGCTAGAGTGGTGTGTTACTGCAGTTCAGTTTTAACAGAGGAAGGGAAAGGAAAGGAAACCAATTCATTTGTATACCAACAGTTTACAGTTTTCTGACCAAGGATTTGGAAATCCCAATTAAATCCAATATTCAATAAAAAAACACCCAAATTCGACCCATAGATAGAAAACATATAGGAGAACCATTTTAGTATAAACCAATAATTTACATCAGTTAAACAGGTTAAAATAGCTGCCTAAAATCAATTATTGAAACTGGAAAATACAGAAATAAACTTGGTATCAGAAATTTTTAGGGAAAATGCTAATTGAGATTTGAAATCAAACTAAAATACAAAATCAAGGGTTGGTAATAGGTGTCACATGTGTGGGTGTACTAGGGAAGCCATTCGTGTCCACTAGAGTGGACACGAAGTGTCTAAACACAGAAAAACCAATGTATCAGAAACTGTAAAATATCAGGCCTCGTGCGGCCATGTTGAGCCACATTGGACTCAATGCACAACACGAGAGACTATGTGCTCGAGTCTAGTGTTAGACTAGGTCTAGGTGAGTGTGTCAGTGTCCACGAAGTGTGTCCATGGCGTGTCTAGAAGGGATACGAACAGCGTATAGAGCCTATTCAAACCAGACTGAACCAACAGTCAAAACCAGTGCAGAGCCTCGTACGTGTCCGATACGACACGAGACGACTCGAGGCTTGGGGGCCCTCGTGTCAGTCACTGCCCCCACCTCCTCGTCAAATCCTAGCTCGCCACGTGGCCTATGCAACGAGCACGAGCCCATGAGCAGCAGGACACGCACATTGCCCGCACGCGTGTGTGCACCCGCGTGTGCACGTGTAAAACCGACACGATACGACACCAAATCAATCCCAGTCGACCAGAATCATGCAAGCCACATCAAAACACAAATTCCTATTTAAACACTTTCCTAAAAACAATTCGAAATACCCTTTGGGGTATTTCATCAAACACCTAAACCAATGGCTGATACGTGTCCATTTAGGACACGAAATGGACACGAAATCCTACAGAAATCTAGGGTTAGCTAGGGGACACTTAGATCTAGGTCATTATGCAATAAAATCAGCATCTAACAAAAGTTTTAGTGATTTACCTAATGGTGTCCAAATGCAAGAAAAGCTTCCAATAGGGGGTTTCCTCCTTGCTAGCAAACTTCTTCAATTGCTCACAAACTGAAAAAACCTCCACAAACAGCAAGAACACATAATTAGAACCTATTGCAATTTGTTTGGGTGGAAAAGAAATTGAAATGGATTTTCTCGGAATTAATGAAGATGGAGACTTACCTCTTTCTAAAACTTGAGAAATTCTAAGGCGGCTAGCCCTAATTTCTAGGAGGGATTAAATAGGTGGGGGAATTCCTATGCTAGGTGTGGCCGGCCAAGTGGATTAGGGTTAGGTTAGGTTCACATGGTATTGGGCTTTGGGCCTCTATGTGCTTAAATCACTAATCATGACTTGTGAAGTCACAAGTCATTAATCAATTCTATATTCTAATTCTTATTTCCAAATTGATTCTAATAACTAGAAATGGATAACTTAAATTAACCTAGGGTTTCATAATCTAACCAAGTCACTAAAACTAGGTTTAGGTTCTAGGGTCTACAAGGTCCAAACTAGTCTCAAATCAACATACCACTTATCAGTTTAATTAATCAATATTAAAATCACAAATTCCAATAAATCTAAATAATTCACAATAATTTCAAATAAATCCCAAAAATTCAAAAATGACCAAAATATTCTCAAGCTAGAAATGTGGTAGTGACAAATCTACCCTCCTTAAAAGAATTTTATCATCGAAATTGAAAGGCGAAATGCAACTGATGAGAAGGATAGAAAGTATACCTCACGGTCCAAAAAGATAAGGGTATCGCTCGCGCATCTCATCCTCCCACTCCCAGGTAGAATCTCCTGGAGAATGATGCCTCCATGCGACGCGTACCAAGGGTATCACCTGGTTCCTCAGAACCTTCTCCCGTCGATCCAGTATCTCCACTGGCTGCTCTGGATAGCTGAGAGAAGGTCCAACCTCAATCTCCGAATGATCGAGTACATGGCTAGGGTCAGCCACGTACCGACTCAACTGTGATACATGAAATACGTTGTGGACCCCCACTAGTGCAGGTGGCAAGTCTAGCCTGTATGCCACGTCACCGACTCTCCCGTAGATAACAAAAGGGCCGATGAAGCGCGGGCTAAGCTTCCCGTCTCTACCAAAATGTATCGTACCACGAGTCGGAGATATCCTCAAGAAAACTTGGTCTCCAACTTAATCACAAGCAAGGTCTCAATTAATTATGATAAACAAACATGATCAATCAAAACACAACAATAAAACCTAAATCTATTCCTACTATAATCTGTACCTCAAACTCCAACGACCTCGGTGGCTATCGGCCCAGTCGTGTTTGTCCTGCGCCACGCGAAGTCTGTCCCTGATGAGCTTCACCTTTTCGGCTGCGTCAACAACCATCTCTGGTCCTAGTAAAGCTCGCTCACCAACATCATCCCAAGATAAGGGTGTACGACACCTATGCCCGTACAGAGCCTCGAAAGGTGACATCTCAATGCTGGCCTAGAAACTGTTGTTATAAGCAAACTCTACCAAATGTAGATGATCCTCCCAGGAACCTCCAAAGTCCAGGACGCACGTTCGCAGCATATCCTCAAGTGTCTGAATAGTCCTCTCTGACTGTCCGTCCGTCTGGGGGTGGTATACGGTACTAAACTTGAGCTGAGTGCCCAAGCTAGTCTGCAGACTCCTCCAGAAATGGGAAGTAAAGCGACTATCCCGATCTGAGATGATGCTGACCGGAACCCCGTGAATCCTGACTATCTGCCGCATATACATCTCTGCCAGCTCTCTGTAGATGTACCCACCTTGAATGGCAAGAAGTGGGCCAATTGGTCAACCTGTCAACGATGACCTAAATCGTATTTTTCCTGGTGTACGCGCAATCCAGATACAAAATCCATAGTGATGCTCCCATTTCCACTCGGAATGGACAGCGACTGCAACAATCCACCGGGCCTCTTCCTCTCTGCCTTGACCTGCTGACAGACCAAGCACCTAGCTATGAAGCGAGCTACCTCCAGCTTCATTCCGGACCACCAAACATGCTCTCCCAGATCTCGGTACATCTTGTTGGCACCCGGGTGTATAGAGTACTGAGATCTGTGGGCCTCCTGCAAAATCTGCTCCTGAGCTCTCCGCTGGGCACACATAACCTGGAACCATGCCTCAAGGCACCATTCTCTGCAAGAGAAAACTCGCCATCCAGCAATCCTGTCCGAACCTGCTCTCGGAGACACCGCAGAGTAACGTCCTCAAACTGTGCCAACTTGATCCTCTCCACCAAGTCTGACTGAATCTGTATGCCCCACATCTGCATCTGTACTCCGGGCACGATCACCTCAATCTCCAGACTCTCCAAATTAGCAAGCAAGTGACGGTCCAAGGTCAAACACATGGTTGTCGGATACCTACTCAAGGCATCGGTAACCACGTTGGCCTTTCTTGGGTGATACTGAAGTGATATGTCGAAGTCTTTCATCAACTTTAGCCATCTGCGCTGCCTTATGTTAGCTCCTTCTAGTGAACACATACTTTAAGCTCTTGTGATCTGTAAAAATCTCTACCCTATCTCCATACAGATAATGCTTCCACAACTTCAGAGCAAATATTACTGCTGCAAGCTCCAGGTCGTGGGTAGGGTAGTTCTTCTCATGGGACGTAATTGCCTGGAAGCGTAGGCAATCACCTTCCATGCTGCTGCAAGACACAACCCAGCCCCTTCCCTGAAGCATCACTATAAATAGTGAATCCCCCTGATCCTGAAGGATGTTAGAATCGGAGCTGTCGTAAGCTGCTTCTTCAACTCATCAAAAGCTGCCTGACACTCCTCTGACCAAACAAACTCAGCATCCTTCTGGGTCAACCGAGTCAACGGCTCTGCAACCCGGGAGAAATCCTGTACAAATTTTCTATAATATCCTGCCAGCCCTAGAAAACTCCTGATCTCTGCCACTGAAGTCAGCGCTGTCCATGCCTCAACTGCTAGATTCTTGGGGTCACTGAGATACCATCTCCAGTCACCACATGCCCCAAAAGTTAACCCGGTCCAAGAAGAACTCACTTTGGAGAGCTTCCCATAAAGCTGTTCCTTCCTGAGAATCTCCAGCACTATCCTCAGATGCTCCTCGTGCTCCTCCTCAGTCTTGGAATATATCAAGATATCGTTAATGAACACCACCACAAACTGATCCAGGTACTGGTGGAACACCTTGTTCATTAGGTTCATAAACACTGCTGGTGCATTGGTTAGCCCAAACGGCATAACCAAAAACTCAAACTGCCAGACCGCGTCCTGAAAGCGGTCTTGGAAATATCCTCCCCCTTCACCTTCACCTGGTGATATCCCGACCTCAGATCAATCTTGGAAAATACCCGAGCTCCGCTCAACAGGTCAAAAAGATCGTCGATCCGTGGCAGTGGGTATCTATTCTTGATCGTGAGGTTGTTGAGTGCCCTGTAGTCAATACACATCCGTACTAATCCATCCTTCTTCGGCACAAACAATACTGGTGCACCCCATGACGACGAACTCGAACGGATGAAGCCATTGTCCTGCAGCTCATCCATGCTTCTTCAGCTCCACCAACTCACTATTGTTCACCCGATAGACATACTGAGAGATGGGTTTCGCTCCTGGAACCAAGTCTATCGAGAACTCAATGTCTCTGTCTGGTGGCAATCCAGACAACTCCTCTGGAAAAACATCCATATACTCTGCTATCAAGGGGTATGGAATCGTCTGCTCCTCAACCGAGACTCCGCAGAAAACTTCGCTGCTCTGCTCCGCCTGACGTCTGGAGTACTCGAACTCTGGCTCCCCTGGCGCTCTGAAGAGAACTCTACCCCTCTGCAATCAATGCTGGCGTGGTGCCTGCTCAACCAATCCATACCGAGTACTATATCATAGTTCGGCAATGGCATTACGAGCAGGCTCACCTCCAACTCACGGCCTCCCAAAACAACACTCCGACCCTTACAAACATCACTCACGAGGATAATGCCACCCTCGGTCGTGATCTTGTAAGTCCTAGGCAATGATTCAGCTACGATACCGTGTCTAATCGTAAATGATACTGATATGAAACTATGCGAAGCACCAGAATTGAATAATGCAAAAGCTGGACTGGAGTCGAGAAAGATCGAACCTGCGATCAGCTCTCCTAACACCTCTGCATCCTCAGCCGCCATGGCGAAAGCTCGCCCCTGCTGGCCTCCCCTGGCCTGCTGCTGATGCTGAACAAATCTCTGCTGCTGTGTCGGCAGGGCTGGTCCCCTCTGCTGGCCTGGTGGAGCCCTGGCTCCTCCTTCCTGAGCTGCTCGTGCTATGCGATACTCCCTCATCTGGTGGTCTGCTGAACCCACACTAGGCACTAGCTCAGCCTCTTTCGGCACTCATTGGTGACATGCCCGGGCTTCTTGCAGTAAGCACAAGTGATCACATGTCTCTGGCCCTGCTGGTACTGTCTCGGCTGCTGCGGATGGTGAACTGGCCTCTGCTGGATCGGCTGCGGCTGGAACTGCCTCGGCTGCTGGTGCTGAAAGTGAGGCCTCTTGGCCTGGCCTCCGCTGCTGCTGCCCCTAACTGGGTCTCGCCCCCTCTTGAGCCTAAGCTCAAGATCATCCTCAGCCAATAATGCTCCCGTCAAGATCTCCTCAAAAGTGGCATCCCTGTTGCCCTTGGTCAAGGACTTGACTTCCTTGACCAGACCCTTCCGGAACCTCTGGGCCTTCGTCGTCTCGCTCAAGCCCTCTACGAATCTGTCGAGGCGGCCGAACTCCCCAGCGTACTCCTCCACTGACCGGCTCCCCTGAACCAAGCTCTCGAACTGTGACTCCAAGGCTCGAAGCGCTGAATCTGGAAAGAACTTCTTCTTGAAGAAGCCCTTGAACTCCTTCCATGTCTGCCCAGCTACCCCCACCCTGGGGTCTGACTGATACTAGGTGCGAGCAAGATCTCACATCCGGCTAGCTGCTGCCTCAATCTGGAGATCTGTCGGTATCCGGGCTAGGCGAAAGATCTCCTCTATATGCTCGATCCACTCGTCAGCATATAGGATCCCCTCTGTCCCCAGGAAGTCTCTGGGGCTCATCTTCTGGAACTGCTCTATCCCCGGTGTCCTTGGCTGCTGGACTGCTGGTCGAGCTGCGATTGTCATAATGGCCAACTCCATGCTCCTGGCCTGCCGGGTCTGCTGTACCTCCATAAACTGCTGGAAGTAGGCGAACATCTGCGCCGCATCCACGTACCCTGTAGGCGGCGGCTGCTGGAAAGGCACCTCTGAGATGACTGGGTCCCTGCCTCCGAGCCGGTGGAGGCATACCCCATGCTGCTGCTGAAGTCCCAATACGAGCAGAGGTGGCAGGAGCTGCAGTCTCCTGTCTCTGCTGAACTGGCTGAGAGGTAGCAGACCCCTCTACAGCATCCCCGTGAATGGTACGGTGCGACCGCGTCTCCACCATCCTGAAGACAGACCAAACAAGAGTATCAATTTCTGAGAAAGAAGCGATATAACAAAGGCGGACAATTAAAATTCAAAAGAATCGATTGACAGTAAGGATTTAGATGGCAATAATAGAGTTTTTCCTAATGTGATTGAATACCTTGAAAACTAATGTCCTATATCCTACTGCAGGCTGTAGTGATACTCTGGTTCGAATACCACTATACTTCTAGTCTAGACCTGCATGGGCCACCACTAAAAATGTGTCACGACCCGCACCCTAGAGTAAGGGCACTAGACGTAGGTACGTCCAGCCTACGCCGCAGTATCGGCGGTAGAACGCTGTCATAGGTCACAACATCTAACAATATAAAGCTAAACAGTTTATACTCCCCGAATGGGGGTGACATAGCAGTAAATAAACTCAATCACAACTAAGGAAGAAGAAGCACGCTATGATATAGAACTCAAGGAAAATACAGATGATCAAATAGTCTAAGATAACATCTCAGCAGATATCCAGAGTACAAGGTCTCAGCTACTGAATATGAAAGAATATATACAACCCAGATCTCAAAGACAGAAATAAAGTCTAACTACCAGTCTCAAGACAACATAAGTAAGATAAGGCCTAACTAAGCTAGTATAGGCAATAGGGATAATGTCCTCAGCTAGAGCTGGGTCCTCCTGAGAGTCCAGCTCACAAGTGTCGTCTAGGGCTTCCCCGTAGAAGGTATCCACACAGGCCTTCTCCTCGTCCTCTGTAATATTTTTAACAGGTCCAGTCATGACAGGAGCGATCACAATACATCTCAACAGTTCATAGCAGGTTAGAAAATAAAATCATGCTGTAAAGTAAGATACAGGTACTGAAAGAAATACAGTATGTAAACAGAGAGAGAACTATAATAGAAATATCTACTATAATAGAGAACTAACAGTGGCTAGTGAGTCAGAGTATAATATAGACATGTAAATGGCATAGGATAATTCTGATGAGACACTAAAGAATGATTCTGATGAGATACTACTTGGATATTATTCACATGTCTACTTCTACTTCCCCCGTACCCCCAATCAATACACAAGGATCCAGCCAGGTTATGTTATGATTCATGCAACGGCCCCCGAAGGGTGGTACATGACAGTCCCATAAATGGGGATTCTAGGAAGCCCAATAAATGGGAGGATTCAAGGAAGACTCTGTGATCATGAGAGTATATGTCACAAGTGATTCAATGAACCAATGAAGCATAGTGATACGCCATGTAAGTAAAACGTACAGAACATGAAGTATCCGATGCTCCCTGAGAGGATAACATCTCAAGAAGGGATCCATATAGTACTAATCCGTGTGACCAACGTGACAGTATCAAGTAAAGTAATTTAAAGCAAGAAAATAATTTTAAGCAGGATATGAAATGATCAAAGAATGTACTCGCCTGGTATCTGAGTGTCCGGATGAAATGTACTGTCCGAGGAGAGGTGTCTGGCTCCTAATCAGAACAGCACAAGTCACAACAAGTCTAAAATGATAACAAGATGCAATTTAATGCATTCTAAATGAATCTAGGTCAATCTAGGCCAAAGTCAACTCTTGGTCAACTCTGGTCAACCCTAGAAGTCAAACCTAGGTCAACTATGGTCAAACTAGGTCCAACAAGTCTAAACTAGGTCAAACAAGTCATTCTAGGTCTAACTAGTCCATACTAGTCTATACTAGGTCACACAAGCCTACACTAGCTAGTACACACCATTACAAGGCTATCCAAGCCTAAATCAAGCCAACACACACATTCATTATAATGCCAACAAGTCATCTACCTTACCATGAATACATACTCAACTTGGCATTCAATATCACATAGAGACATATACATATTTATATACACTACATTAGGTTATAATACATATTCATTAGGAACCATCACACACACACACACACATATATATATATATATATATATATATATATATATATATATTATATATATATATTTTATATATAATATATATATATATATATATATATATATATATATATAATATATATATATATATATTTTATAATATATATATATATATATATATATATATATATATATATATACACACACATATATATATATATATATATATATATATATATATATATATATATATATATATATATATACACATATATATAGGCTTAATACATATATACATAGATATACATTACTTATATATATATATACATTACATATATAGGTATACATATATTACATATATATTCATGCATATGTATATAGAGAGAGGGGGCAATGTGTGTGTGTGTAGCCATGAGAGGGTGTATGAGTGTGTATACAAGAGAGTGTGACCAAGGGTGTAACACAGGAAAACAGTGTGTGTATGAGTGACTGTGTGTGTGTGTTATTGAGTGAGGGTTAGTGCAATGTGAGAGGACTGAAATCTGTGTGTGAGTGTCAATGTGTGTGTGTGTGAGAGTAGCAGTGATATGAATATGTGTGCTAGAGTGTGTGTGTTACTGCAGTTCAGTTTTAACAGAGGAAGGGAAAGGAAAGGAAACCAATTCATTTGTATACCAACAGTTTTCAGTTTTCTGACCAAGGATTTCGAAATCCCAATTAAATCCAATATCTAATGAAAAACACCCAAATTCGACCCATAGATAGAAAACATATAGGAGAACCATTTAGGATATAAATCAATAATTTACATCAGTTAAACAGGTTAAAATAGCTGCCTAAAATCAATTATTGAAACTGGAAAATACAGAAATAAACTTATCAGAAATTTTAGGGAAAATGCTAATTGAGATTTGAAATCAAACTAAAATACAAAATCAAGGGTTGGTAATAGGTGTCACATGTGTGGGTGTACTAGGGAAAGCCATTCGTGTCTACTAGAGTGGACACGAAGTATCCAAACACAGAAAAACCAATGTATCAGAAACTGTGAAATATCAGGCCTCGTGCGGCCATGTCGAGCCACATTGGACTCGATGCACAACACGAGAGATCATGTGCTCGAGTCTAGTATTAGCCTAGGTTTAGGTGAGTGTGTCAGTGTCCACAAAGTGTGTCCATGGCGTGTCTAGAAGGGATACGAACAGCGTATCAGAGCCTATTCAAACCCGACTGAACCATCAGTCAAATCCAGTACAGAGTCTCGTGCGTGTCTGACACGACACCAGACGACTCGAGGCTTGGGGGACCTCGTGTCAGTCACTTGCCCCCACCCCGTCGTCAAATCCTAGCTTGCCATGTGGCCTGTGCAACGAGCACGAGCCCACGAGCAGTACGACACGCACACTGCCCGCAGCGCGTGTGTGCACCCGCGTGTGCACGTGTCCAAACCGACACGACACGACACCAAATCAATCCCAGTCGACCAGAATCATGCAAGCCACATCAAAACACAAATTCCTATTTAAATACTTTCCTAAAAACAATTCGAAATGCCCTTTGGGACATTTCATCAAACACCTAAACCAATGGCTGATACGTATCCATTTAGGACATGAAATGGACACGAAATCCTACAGAAATCTAGGGTTATCTAGGGGACACTTAGATCTAGGTTATTATGCAATAAAATCAGCATCTAACAAAGAGTTTTAGTGATTTACCTAATGGTGTCCAAATGCAAGAAAAGCTTCCAATAGGGGGTTTCCTCCTTGCTAGCAAACTTCTTCAAATTGCTCACAAACTGAGAAAAACCTCCACAAACAGTAAGAACACACTAATTAGAACCTATTGTAATTTGTTTGGGTAGAAAAGGAATTGAAATGGATTTTCTAGGAATTAATGAAGATGGAGACTTACCTTTTTCTAAAACTTGAAAAATTCTAAGGAGGCTTGCCCTAATTTCTAGGAGGGATTAAATAGGTGGGGGAATACCTATGCTAGGTGTGGCCGGCCAAGTGGATTAGGGTTAGGTTAGGTTCATATGGTATTGGGCTTTGGGCCTCTATGTGCTTAAATCACTAATCATGACTTGTGAAGTCACAAGTCATTAATCAATTCTATATTCTAATTCCTATTTCCAAATTGATTCTAATAACTAGAATATGGTTAACTTAAATTAACCTAGGGTTTCATAATCTAACCAAGTCACTAAAACTAGGTTTAGGTTCTAGGCTAGTCTACAAGGTCCAAACTAGTCTCAAATCAACATACCACTTATCAGTTTAATTAATCAATATTAAAATCACAAAAATTCCAATAAATCTAAATAATTCACAATAATTCCAAATAAATCCTAAAAATTCAAAAATGACCAAAATACCCTCAAGCTAGAAATGTGGTAGTGACAGAACCTCCGACAGAAAGGCTATCATATCCTGGGTGTTCTGGCGTGTTGACTCCAAGACGTTACCAGAGTGCCCGAAACACTTTAAGGAAAGTGCTGCTAAATACGCGATTCAAGCCTCGATGACAGTTTTAACTTTGCAGAACTCCAAAGTGAAGTACTTGCTGTAACGCCCCAGTCCCAAAATACGTAGGACTAGGAACATAGACATGCAAGCTGTATTCATACGAAGTACATAGGCCTCGTATGGATACATAAGCTGTAAAATACAGTAGAACCATAACTAATCTCATCCACAAGAATAAAAGATATTATATAATCAACTATGAATTTGTCTTGATATAATATGTTGGGCGGAGACAAATCCACTACCAACAAGTAAAAGAAAAATACATGAGAAAAGAAATAATTTTGGCGGGCAAAGCGAAGACGATCCAAGTACAATCATCATCGAGAAATAGCAATAAACACGAATAGAGCTAGAACACCTACGAAAGACAATAGCACACACCTGGAGAGATAACCAGGTCCTCAGAGGGACGTAACAAGACACATAATAGTATGCCATATAAACTGAATAAATATTGCTCAAATAAATAAGTCAATTGAATTTATAACATGGTCCAATACACACCTACTGAATGAGCATACCATCGCCCCAACCAAACAAAGACAGGAGATGGTAAACTAATTCACGGTGACGTATCTTTCCATACTTTGAATCCAATATGGTATCCGGACCCCAACAAGGTTCAATACCTTCTCATCGAAGTAGTAAGTCACACCTACAACCAAACAAGGACAAGATGTGACAAACTAATTCGCGACAAGTTATTGTTCCAAGCTACGGTCAGATACAAGTGCCCAAACCAAAAGTACTCGTACCTAACGGATAAGGTAGCCTACCATTCTAAGTGAAATGTAGTTAAGAACAATCCTTCCTACGCATGGGCCCTGGTTAAATAGGATCGGCATAGTCCCCCCTTGGGGCACTAGAGGCCCAATCAATAAGAGCATGACGTTCCGCAGAATCGCCAGTGGCCGTCAGTAATCTTGGGTAAGCTGACCCGCGTCTCCGACGGAGCTCACGGGTTACAAAATGGAAAGTGCATCGAAGCCCATACGCTAAGGAATTGTTCTCCCCGCCCAATGTCTACTGTGTTGTATCCATAACACAAACAACTATAACCGCTAAGTTAAGCTAGCATGCAATCTCTATTAGCGGTTATTCCTATCGTACGGCTTGTACGTACTGGTGGCCAGCCAATCACGTACTTCCGTGTTCTACATGCGACACATAACTTCGTGGTACAACGTGTCAAGGCCAATGAATGCAACACACAAGGTGGTCCCTTAAATCTAGGTTTAATGTGTAAGAAAAATAATACATAGCAAGAATATAAATGAACAGTAAGTTCTAACAGGTTATGCCATGTATCACAGTTTATTTTGCATAAAGAAAATAATGACAATGCATAAAATATGAGCTAAAATAAGTAAACAGCAAATGGCAAGGTGTCTTGCCTGGTAGTACGCCTGGTGTGCTGCAATGATCAATGTGGCACGAACTGCGACTTTGGTGCAACAACTATGCAAGTGGACCTTTAATGGTGGCACGGACAGTTCCATTGGATCCAGAAGGGTCAAATTAGTTAGGGTGGACATAAGGTAGTACGTATTTGGCAATGAGACATGAGTAATGGGATTAACCATGAGTGAAAGGATAATTAAAGAAATTGATTGAATAGTATATATACGATTTTAGAAAACTAAATACTTAAAGATATATTTACTAGTAAAACAATTTTGATAAATGTTTGAAAACAGAGGAATGAATAGATTTAGGCTAAAAACCCAAAGTTTGTATAGCCATTCTTATAATAGAAACTAAACTTCATAAACAAGATATTTTAAATAATTATTTGAAGATATTAATAACTTATTTAGGCCAAAAACTATATCTTGTCAAGTAAAAATATTTAGATTTAGAAAGCTATATTTTATTAGTAAGAATACGTTTTTTAGGTAATGCTTGTAAATCGTTTTAGGCTAAACTGTAAGTTGGTAAAATATGAAAACTATCTTTCATAATTTAAAATATATTTTAGATAATAATTGAAAATAGTACTAAATTATTTGGACCAAAACTTGTCAAATATATATACACATAATCGAGAATAATATTTTAAAATTGCTTGAAATTAGCTAGACAATATTTGTACTACTTATAAAATAATAATAATGCAATTTACAAAACAGCAAATAATAGTGGTAGTAATACAACAAATTTACACACTAAAATTACGTATAGAAAATCATAATAATAAGAGTAATAAAGAAATAAAATATTAACTATGGTGTATACATCTACTCTGATGCTAAAATTATTACTAATAATAAAGTAATAAGAACCACATTATTATAAAAATAACAACAATAATAATAATAGTAATAATAATAATAATAATAGTAAAGCAATTGAAGAAAAAAAAAGAAAGAAAGAAAAGTAAAGAAACTGTAATAACCAGAACAAATAAACAAAAAGAATAGGAAAAAAAAACATCAAATGTGCTGCTGTTCTCTAAAATGGGGAAGGGAGAGAGAGAGGAGAGAGCGGGGACGAGAGGCGGCGGGCTGCGGCGAGTGTTTGGGAAGTCGCGCGCGGAGGGCGACGCGGGGCTGCGATCGGAGAGGGGGAGTTCGGAAGGAGGGTTTCTCCGAAGGGGGTTTCGACGGAGGCGGCAGGTTACGGACGCCGTGGCGCGCGCGTGCTGGTATGGACAGGCGGAGGGTGAGGCCGGCGCTCACGGTGGAGCGGAGGGGAGAGAGGGTTTCGAGGCGGCGGCGTACTCCGGCGGAGGTAGGCGACCACGCACGCCGGGGCGGCGATGAGCACAGGCGCGACGTTTGGGGTGGTCGCAGCTGGTGGCGGGAGTCGGGAGCTGCTCTGCGCAGTGGTCGCACGGTCGGGACGGACGTGGTTGCGGCAAGCGCGAGAAACTGCTCTTGGTGCTAGCGACGGTGGTCGCGTGGATTGACACGGTCGACGGAGGACCACTCCGGTGGTTGGTCGCGACGTCGGTGTCTTCCATTGACACGGCGTCGAGGCGGTGCAGGCCTGGTGTCGCGGGGTGCCAGATCTGGACTCGGCGGCTACGGGCGGAGGGGTTCGATCGAAGGGCACTGCCGGTGGAGGTAAGCGGTGGCGGAGTTGGTGTTTCATTGGTGTTTTTCTTTCCTTGTGTTATCGTCGGGTTTCGGAATTTTCGACGGGTGGCCGAGGACATGTGGTCGTTATGGTGGTGGTAATTTGGGATGTGGCGGCAGTAGTTTAGGGTCGTCTATGGCGGAGACGGGTTCCGCCTCGGTGGTGGTGGTGGTGGTATTAGCCGTAGGAGTCGAGGAAGTGGTGGCGTTGGTTGCGGTTGGGGTGGTTGCGACGAGTTTGGGTTTGGGATTGTGGTGGAGTTGCTAGGTCGTGGCGGGGGTTGTTGTCGGCAACAGTGGTGGTGCTGGATGTGGTGATAGTGGTGGCGCACCCAGCGATGTTGCACGGTTAAGGGTGATCGGTCGGGTGGCCAGGCGGGGGTTTGAGTGAAGGTTGGCTGGTGGTGCTGGAGGGGATGATGGTGTTGGGGCTGATACGTCGCCGGCGGGTGTGGCCGGGATAGAGCTTGGTTTAGGTTTAGGATTTGGTGTCGGGGTGTGTCCGACACGGGAACATAAATGTAAATATAAATATATTGGAATAAGAACGGGGAGGGGACACGGACACGATGCACGACACGTTTTGTAGATGGTAGAAATATTTGTGGATGTAAATTGTGGAGAAATTAATAAAAGTTGGAGGAGTACCTGCCTATTTATAGGATGTGGGAATTCCCAATTGGATAAGAATTAGGAATAGTTTAAACCCCAAAATAGATAATTCAATCGATAATTTAATTTTATCCAAATCCAAATCCAAATACAAATCTTATTTAAATTATATCCCTTTAGTTTAAAA
This sequence comes from Iris pallida, assembly GCA_029216955.1. Taxonomy (NCBI): domain Eukaryota; kingdom Viridiplantae; phylum Streptophyta; class Magnoliopsida; order Asparagales; family Iridaceae; genus Iris; species Iris pallida. The sequence goes on along the minus strand of JANAVB010022358.1, from coordinate 72,305 downwards.
TCAATTCAAATAAATCAAATTCCAAATATAAATATTAATTTAATCTATTTAAATAATCCAAAAATTAAATCAAGATTTAAATTCCCACAATAATTTTAAAATATGTTTTTCCAAAATACTATAATAATAATTTCAAAAATACATTATTATTATTTAAAAATAAACTTAGTAAAATATTTATGAAATATATATTTATGCACGAAGAATATTATTTCTTATTAATAACTGCTATAAGCGAAAGACTTTTTATAAATACAATAAATAAAATACTAACTTGAAAACTTTGGTACGATAGCAAAATAATTATTATGTATATTATTTTGAAACTATAAATGATAGAAAATATTTTTCTAAAATATGTACGCTCGCACATATTCGCACTCGTCGAGCAAATTCGAAAAAACGAACTTTCGCACGCGACGTACAATATGACTACGTGACGTACAATACAAAATTTTAAATCAGTATCAAATTTAATAATAAAAATATAGTAGAAATTTAGGGGTTTTACATCCTACCCAACTTAAAAGAATTTTGTCCTCGAAATTAAGAATTAGTAGGGGGTGAGAAGACACAAAGGGGTATCGATGGGGAACAATCGATAACAAAATTATGCCGTAAGAAATCGTGATCTAGATCATAAAAAAAAATAATACGGTATGGTCACGGGTAATGAATGAGGGTCACGATTAAGAGAACGAAATAGATTCACTTAAATTAAGCGATTAGAGGGTCTTGATAGGGCCGAGTAGTTTGGGATGAAAATATAGCAACATCGAGTGAGAATGGTCATAGCCAATGGGAAGGTTAGAGGAAGTTCTAGTATGACGCTTTCATCCTCCTATAATCGGTGAGGGCGAAGCAATAAGGAGTTTCAAGACGATATTATCGAATACGAGTACGTGATTCAAGGACGACCGAAAATTTCAAAGGAATTGCCAAGGCAGTCGCGGATGGGACTCTAAAGGACAAGTTTAGCTATGTCCCTATCCACGCAGAACGATAGATAAAAGCGAACCAAAGTGCACTCGGTTGATCAGACCATCATGCACCGGTTCTGATTAGACAATATGTTAGTGAGCGCGCTCAATAGCATAAGTCATGAACAAACTCGATAAATGGATGAGTTTGTAAAACTAGATTATAGTAGCAACATTAGTCAAGGTGGTAAAAATATAGGCACGAGATTAAGATTAAAATAAGGAACAAATATGAATAGTCTAAGAGTCATAGGAATCTAAGTCTTGTTTATTCCTATACTATCATTCTACGATTTTATTGACCAAGGCTTGGTTGACTAGATGGGTTAGGGCCCTCTAAACTTTACAAGTACCAAGGGATTGCTAGGTCACAAGGCATTCTACCCAACTTAAAAGAATTAAACTAATGGTGTTTGGGACAACTAACTAATAGGGTCAATCTCTAGCAAGCACGAAGGGAAGATAAGGATAACGATAGAAGGAATCAAGCAAGATGCAATCGATGAGTCAAACGGTAGATTGAAGAAAGTGGTCAAGTATGTGGATGAGATCCTAGACTTCTAATCCTATTCGCAGGCTTGCTTGGTACGGTAAAGTAACCAAACAATTTATCTTGACCTGTATGGGCCACCACAAAAACATGTAACGCTCCAGTCCCAAAATATGTAGGACTAGGAACATAGACATGCCACTTGTATTCATACGAAGTACATAGGCCTCGTATGGATACATAAGCTGTAAAATGCAGTAGAACCATAACTAATCTCATCCACAAGAATAAAAGATATTATATAATCAACTATGAATTTGTCTTGATACAATATGTTGGGCAGAGACAAATCCACTACCAACAAGTAAAAGAAAAATACATGAGAAAAGAAATGATTTTGGCGGGCGAAGCGAAGACGATCCAAGTACAATCATCATCGAAAAATAGCAATGAACACGGCTAGAGCTAGAACACCTGCGAAAGACAATAGCACACACCTGGAGAGATAACTAGGTCCTCAGAGGGACGTAACAAGACACATAATAGCATGCCATATAAACTGAATAAATATTGCTCAAATAAATAAGTCAATTGAATTTATAACATGGTCCAATACACACCTACTGAACGAGCGTACCATCCCTCCAACCAAACAAGGACAGGAGATGGTAAACTAATTCACGGTGACGTATCTTTCCATGCTATGAATCCAATATGGTATCCGGACCCCAACAAGGTTCAATACCTTCTCATCGATGTAGTAAGTCACACCTACAACCAAACAAGGACAAGATGTGACAAACTAATCCGCGACAAGTTATTGTTCCAAGCCACGGTCAGATACAAGTACCCAAACCAAAAGTACTCGTACCTAACGGATAAGGTAGCCTACCATTCTAAGTGAAATGTAGTTAAGAATAATCCTTCCTATGCATGGGCCCTGGCTAAATAGGATCGGCATAGTCCCCCCCTTGGGGCACTAGAGGCCCAATCAATAAGAGCATGATGTTCCGCAGAATCGCTAGTGGCCGTCAGTAATCTTGGGTAAGCTGACCCGCGTCTCCGGCGGAGCTCACGGGTTACAAAAGGGAAAGTGCATCGAAGCCCATACGCTAAGGAATTGTTCTCTCCGCCCAATGCCTACTGTGTTGTATCTACAACACAAACCACTATAACCGCTAAGTCAAACTAGCATGCAATCTCTATTAGCGGTTATTCCTATTGCACGGCTTGTACGTACTGGTGGCCAGCCAATCACGCACTTTCGTGTTCTACATGCAACACATAACTTCGTGGTACAACGTGTCAAGGCCAATGAATGCAACACACAAGGTGGTCCCTTAAATCTAGGTTTAATGTGTAAGAAAAATAATACATAGTAAGAATATAAATGAACAGTAAGTTCTAACAGGTTATGCCATGTATCACAGTTTATTTTTTATAAAGAAAATAATGATAATGCATGAAATATGAGCTAAAATAAGTAAACAGCAAATGGTAAGGTATCTTGCCTGGTAGTACGCCTGGTGTGCTGCAATGATCAATGTGGCACGAACTGCGACTTTGGTGCAACAACTATGCATGTGGACCTTTTATGGTGGCACGGACAGTTCCATTGGGTCCAGAAGGGTCAAATTAGTTAGGGTGGACATAAGGTAGTACGTATTTGGCAATGAGACATGAGTAATGGGATTAACCACGGACGAAAGGATAATTAAAGAAATTGATTGAATAGTATATATCGATTTTAGAAAACTAAATACTTAAAGATATATTTACTAGTAAAATTTTTTTGATAAATGTTTGAAAACAGAGGAATGAATAGATTTAGGCTAAAAACCCAAAGTTTGTATAGCCATTCTTATAATAGAAACTAAACTTCATAAACAAGATGTTTTAAATAATTATTTGAAAATATTAATAACTTATTTAGGCCAAAAACTATATCTTTGTCAAGTAAAAATATTTAGATTTAGAAAGCTATATTTTATTAGTAAGAATACGTTTTTAGGTAATGCTTGTAAATCGTTTTAGGCTAAACTGTAAGTTGGTAAAATATGAAAACTATCTTTCATAATTTAAAATATATTTTAGATAATAATTGAAAATAGTACTAAATTATTTGGACCAAAACTTGTCAAATATATATATATACACATAATCGAGAATAATATTTTAAAATTGCTTGAAATTAGCTAGACAATATTTGTACTACTTATAAAATAATAATAATGCAATTTACAAAACAGCAAATAATAGTGGTAATAATACAACAAATTTACACACTAAAATTACATATAGAAAATTATAATAATAAGAGTAATAAAGAAATAAAATATTAACTATGGTGTATACATCTACTCTGATGCTAAAATTATTACTAATAATAAAGTAATAAGAACCACATTATTATAAAAATAACAACAATAATAATAATAATAATAATAATAATAATAATAATAATAATAATAATAATAATAATAATAATAATAATAATAATAATGATAGTAAAGCAATTGAAGAAAAAAAAAGAAAGAAAGAAAAGTAAAGAAACTGTAATAACCAGAACAAACAAACAAAAAGAACAAAATAAAAATAAAAAAAACAACATCAAATGTGCTGCTGTTCTCTAAAATGGGGAAGGGAGAGAGAGAGAGGAGAGAGCGGGGACGAGAGGCTGCGGGCTACGGTGAGGGTTTGGGAAGTCGGCGGCGGTCGCGAGCGGAGGGCGACGCGGGGCTGCGATCGGAGAGGGGGAGTTCGGGAGGTGGGTTTCTCCGAAGGGGGTTTCGGCGGAGGCGGCGGGTTACGGACGCCGTGGCGCACGCGTGCCGGCGTGGCCAGGCGGAGGGTGAGGCCGGCGCTCGCGGTGGAGCGGAGGGGAGAGAGGGTTTCGAGGCGGCGGCGTACTCCGGCGGAGGTAGGCGACCACGCACGCCGGGGCGGCGATGAGCGCAGGCACGACGTTTGGGGTGGTCGTAGCCGGCGGCAGGAGTCGGGAGCTGCTCTGCGCAGTGGTCGCACGGTCGGAACGGACGTGGTTGCGACAAGCGCGGGAAACTGCTCCGGGTGCTAGTGACGGTGGTCGCATGGATTGACATGGTCGGTGGAGGAGCACTCCGGTGGTTGGTCGCGACGTCGGTATCTTCCATTGACACGGCGTCGAGGCGGTGCAGGCCTGGTGTCGCGGGGTGCCAGATCTGGACTCGGCGGTTACGGGAGGAGGGATTCGGTCGAAGGGCACTGCCGGTGGAGGTAAGCGGTGGCGGAGTTGGTGTTTCATTGGTGTTTTTCTTTCCTTGTGTTATCGTCGGGTTTCGGAATTTCCGACGGGTGGCCGAGGACATGTGGTCATGATGGTGGTGGTAATTTGGGATGTGGCGGCAGTAGTTTAGGGTCGTCTATGGCGGAGATAGGTTCCGCCACGGTTGTGGTGGTGGTGGTGTTAGCCGTAGGAGTCGAGGAAGTGGTGGCGTTGGTTGCGGTTGGGGTGGTTGCGACGAGTTTGGGTTTGGGACTGTGGTGGAGTTGCTAGGTCGTGGCGGGGGTTATTGTCGGCAACAGTGGTGGTGTTGGATGTGGTGATGGTGGTGGCGCACCCAGCGGTGTTGATCAGTCGAGTGGCCAGGCGGGGGTTTGGGTGAAGGTTGGCTGGTGGTGCTGGAGGGGATGATGGTGTTGGGACTGATACGTCGCCGGCGGGTGTGGCCGGGATAGAGCCTGGTTTAGGTTTAGGATTTGGTGTCGGGGTGTGTCCGACACGGGAACATAAATGTATATGTAAATATATTGGAATAAGAACGGGGAGGGGACACGGACACGATGCACGACACATTTTGTAGATGGTAGAAATTTTTGTGGATGTGAATTGTGGAGAAATTAATAAAAGTTGGAGGAGTACCTGCCTATTTATAGGATGTGGGAATTCTCAATTGGATAAGAATTAGGAATAGTTTAAACCCCAAAATAGATAATTCAATCGATAATTTAATTTAATCCAAATCCAAATCCAAATACAAATCTTATTTAAATTATATCCCTTTAGTTTAAAATCAATTCAAATAAATTAAATTCCAAATATAAATATTAATTTAATCTATTTAAATAATCCAAAAATTAAATCAAGATTTAAATTCTCACAATAATTTTAAAATATGTTTTTCCAAAATACTATAATAATAATTTCGAAAATACATTATTATTATTTACAAATAAACTTAGTAAAATATTTATGAAATATATATTTATGCACGAAGAATATTATTTCTTATTAATAACTGCTATAAACGAAAGACTTTTTATAAATACAATAAATAAAATACTAACTTGGAAACTTTGGTACGATAGCAAAATAATTATTATGTATATTATTTTGAAACTATAAATGATAGAAAATATTTTTCTAAAATATGTACGCTCGCACATATTCGCACTCGTCGAGCAAATTCGAAAAAATGAACTTTCGCACGCGACGTACAATACGACTACGTGATGTACAATACAAAATTTTAAATCAGTACCAAATTTAATAATAAAAATATAGTAGAAATTTAGGGGTTTTACACTTGTAATTTCTAACAATCTTAAAGTGTTGCAAATAATGGCGTCCGAGACTGCGATTTTGAACATCAAAGTCATGAATCAGGATCTAGTCAAACTGGATCGCTTCGACGGGACAAACTTCACACGCTGGCAAGACAAGATGATCTTCCTCCTGACGGTGCTGAAGATCTACTACGTCCTCGATCCAGGTCTGCCACCTGTTCCAGAATCTACTCCAGCAGATTCTGATGCAGTCAAGGCAGAACGCAGAAAGCACAAAGAGGACGAACTGCTGTGCCATGGTCACATTCTGAACACCCTGTCGGACAGACTGTACGACCTCTACACAGAAAATTCTTCGGCAATTGACATATGGAAGGCTCTAGAATTCAAATTCAGAGCAGAAGAAGAAGGTACAAAGAAATTTCTTATATCAAAGTATTTTGATTTCAAAATGGTTGATACAAAGCCTATACTAGCCCAAGTACACGAACTACAAGTTCTAGTCAACAAACTCAGGGCAGTGAAGATAGAACTTTCGGAACCATTCCAAGTTGGTGCTATAATTACTAAATTGCCAGCATCTTGGAATAGTTATCGGAAGAAACTACTTCACAGCTCTGAGGATTTCTCACTGGACCAAATTCAAAAATACCTTCGAATCGAAGAGGAATCGAAGGAAAGACAGAAATCCGAGAACAACGGAGTTTCTAAAGCCAACGCAGTGAGCGCAAAAGGCAAGAGACCTGCAGAAAAGAAGAACTTTCTCGATCCTAAGAAGGACCATCAAAAGTTCAAGAATTCCAGCACCGCTAAAGGACCTAAGACCGGCTGTTTTGTATCTGACAAAGCAGGACATTATGCCAGAGACTGTCGGGTTTGAAAGACCCAAAACAGCGAGGTAAATCTCACTGAGATAGATGATGTAATTGCTACGGTGAGCAAACTCATGACGGTCAAAGGGAAGGCTCCAGGATGGTGGTACGATACTTGTTCTACCATTCATGTTTCATACGACAAAACAGCTTTCAAGACCTACTCTGAAGTCAATGATGGACAAGAAGTTCATATGGGAAATGAATGACACTCAACGGTCGTGGGAACAGGTGATGTGGAAATCCAATTCACTTCCGGGAAGAAAGTAACTCTGACTAACGTACTTCACGTCCCGGATATGAGTAGGAACCTCGTCAGTGGAGTCTTGTTGGGTAAACTAGGAATAAAATCTGTCTTTGAATCGGGCAAATTAATTTTGACCCGTAATGGTGTGTTTGTTGGAAAGGGATATACCGATGAGGGTATGATAAAACTTTGTATCATTGAAAATAATATCAATAAAGTTTCTACTTCTGCTTACATGATTGAGTCATCTACTTTATGGCATAGTAGATTAGCGCATATAGGTATTAGCACTATGAAAAGGTTAATTAAATCTGGATTAATTTCATGCAATTCTGTAGACTTAGATAAGTGTGAAATTTGTGCAAAATCCAAAATGATTAAAAAACCTTTTCACAGTGTAGAGCGTAATACCAACCTACTAGATTTAGTTCACTCTGATTTATGTGAATTTAATAGCACATTATCTCGAGGAGGTAATAAATACTTTATTACCTTCATTGATGATTGCTCTAGATTTACATATGTATATTTATTAAAGCATAAAGATGAAGCCTTTAATGCTTTTAAAATATTAAAATCAGAGGTTGAAAATCAACTTGGTAGAAATATTAAAATACTTAGAAGTGATAGAGGTGGTGAATATTTTTCTTTTGAGTTTAATACCTTCTGTGAAGAAAACGGTATTATTCATGAATGTTCTGCACCACGGACGTCTCAACAGAACGGACTAGCAGAAAGAAAAAATAGAACATATCAAGAAATGATAAATGCAATGCTAATGTATTCTGAATTATCATTTAGTTTGTGGGGAGAAGCTTTACTTACTGCATGTCATATAATGAACCGAATTCCTTTAAAGAAAATTGGTATTTCACCATATGAGATATGGAAAGGTCGTAAGCCTAATATCAGTTATTTTAGAGTGTGGGGTTGCATAGCTTATTACAAAAACAAGGATCCTAAAAGGACCAAATTAGGTCCTCGTGGAATTAAAAGTGCTTTTGTAGGTTATGCTGCCAATAGTAAGGCATATAGACTTTTAAACTTAGAGTCTAACATTATTGTCGAATCCAGAGATGTGGAATTTTTCGAGAACCTTATTACTAAGAATAAGGATCCTGAGATTCCTGCTAATGAAGAGTCTCGTGAGGAGAGCTCTTCACGGTTAGTTGAAAAACAACCCGAACTTCGGATCAGTAAGAGAGTTCGAAAGGCTAAGGATCTAGGACATGACGAAATAGATTCTCAACTTATTTCCTTTTACTTAGTAGAAGGAAATACAGAGAAATTTATTCAAAAGATTCCTATCATTCTTCAGGTGGAAGATGATCCTAAAATTTTAAGGAAGCAATAGCTTCGCGGGACTCATCTTTTTGGAAAGATGTTATCCAAAATGAGATGGATTCGATAATATCTAACCACACTTAGGAAATTGTCGATTTGCCCAAAGGGTCAAGACGTATTGGATGTAAGTGGGTGTTCAGGAGAAAGTATCATAGTGATGGTACTTTAAACACCTACATGGCTAGACTAGTAGCCAAAGGATTTCGACAAAGAGAAGGAATTGATTATTTTGACACATATGCACCAGTAGCAAGAACGACTACAATTAGAATATTGTTTGTATTAGCTTCATTGTATCATCTTAATGTTCATCAGATAGATGTCAAAACGGCATTCTTAAATGGAGATCTCGATGAGGAGATTTACATGGAGCAACCGAAAGGGTTCGTGCTCCCGGGAAATAAACAAAAGGTATGCAAACTTGTTAAATCCTTGTACGGATTAAAACAAGCACCAAAGCAGTGGCATCAGAAATTTGACTCAGTCATAATTTCTAATGGCTTTGTTCACAATGTTTGTGATAAGTGTTTATACACTAAAGTATATGGAAATATCGTGATATTTCTTTGTCTCTACGTTGATGATATGTTGATCATTAGCAACGAGATGAGTGGAATTACAGAAACGAAGAGGTTTCTAACTTCCACATTCAAGATGAAAGATCTTGGAATAGTTGACACTATTTTGGGGATCAAAGTAATACAAAACAGTGGGGGTTTTGAACTTACGCAGTCGCACTATGTTGAGAAAGTGCTAGACAAGTTCAAACACCTAAAGTTCAAAGAAGTGAACACTCCATTTGATCCAAGTGTTAAACTAGAAAATAATTCTGGAAGAGCCGTCGCTCAATTAGAATACGCAAGTGCTATTGGATGTCTTATGTATTTAATACAATGCACAAGACCTGATATAGCATTTATAGTTAGTAAATGAGTAGATTTACTAGCAACCCTAATAATAAGCATTGGAGGGCTATCGGAAGAATTTTTGGTTATCTTTTGAAAACCAAGAATCTTGGATTACAATATGGTAGATTTCCTGCCGTATTAGAAGGATATACCGACGCTAGTTGGATATCAAGTGTCGGGGATAACAAATCTACGACAGGTTGGATATTTACGCTTGCCGGAGGGGCAGTTTCTTGGAAGAGCAAGAAACAAATGTGCATTACCCATTCAACCATGGAGTCAGAGTTTGTGGCTCTAGCTTCTGCAGGACGAGAAGCTGAGTGGTTGAGGGATCTTCTATTAGAAGTTCCGCTGGCTAAAGAGAATGTATCAAAAGTGTCAATACATTGCGATAGTCAAGCTACTCTAGCAAGAGCCTACAACGAAGTGTATAATGGGAAGTCTAGACATATAAGTCTAAGACATACCTACGTAAGAAAATTGATTAAAGATGGAATCATTTCTCTTACGTATGTGCGTACCAGCTATAACTTAGCTGATCCCTTTACTAAACCACTAGCTAGGGATTTAGTAAAGTCTACCTCGAGAGGTATGGGATTGAAACGTCTTGAGTAAGAGTTCCAACAACAGTGGCAACCCAATCCAATGTTAAGAAAATCTTAATCTTAGATTCAATGGGTAACAACAAACTGTTGATTTGGATGTATACGACATGATAATGTCGACTGTTGCAATTTGAGGGTTAAGTTTATAAAACTCTTAATGAAGTTTAGTAATATTGACATGTATCTATAAAGCAATAGAGATACTGAAAGAACTTCACCTATGTGAATTTAGAGATGGTGCCATCTCAGTAAGATCTGGAGTTTATCTTATAAAAATTCACGAGACAAGATCAGCACATGGCCATTAATAGTGCTAAGCGAGAGATGTAGGCGAAGAACTACAAAAGAATGTGTGTAAAAGTAATACCGATTTTATCACAAGGAATAACTGGTTCAAAGCCCAGCTACCAAAAATTCCGATAAAATCTTGTGTTGCATCTACTAAGGTTAGGATCAAATCGAAAGATACCTAACTGTATTAACATTCTTTAAGTAATGTATTCTGGAATTCCTTTCCATCATTTATGGAACAAGTAGGGGATTGTTGGAATTAATTAATTCCATTTATTGTTCTTAAAGGATGAAAAGGAAAGAGAAGAGACTTTAGTCCCACATCGAAAAAAGAGAAAGGCCTTGAGAGTGCTTAAATAGGAATGTGCACTCATGAGGAGTGTGCAACAACCAAAGGGTTGCTAGTGGGTGACCATTGGTTGTTGTTTTATCCTCTTTATGAAAATGTAGCCGGCTCGGGCTCGGGCTCGGGCTCAGGATCAGGATCGGGATCGGGCACGGGCTTGGGCGTAGAGGCGATAGTGGCGCATTGTAGACGCACTTGTGCACTTAGGCAACGTGGCATCGGGCGAGCGGCGTAGGCTCGGGCCTCGGGCTCCTCGCGACGATTCTCGCCCCGATAATTCCTATTTTTGCAGCAGTCCAGACAAACGAAAGAGTGAATGAACCTGCGAACAGGTAAATGAATGTTGTTTCGGAAGGGTCGCGACTTCACGAAACAACATAAATTCATCTATATATACTACAGATTTCTGAGTCTAAAACACACAAAATTTGAGTATTCATTTCTCTTTCTTTTCTTTTCCAAAGATTTCCAGAAAGGTGTTCTTTCCTACGCCGGTGTCTCACAACGTCTGGTGAACCTCCGGCAGAAAGGCTGTCTTATCCTGGGTGTTCTGGCGTGTTGACTCCAAGACGTTACCGGAGTGCCCGAAACACTTTAAGGAAAGTGCTGCTAAATGCACGATTTAAGCCTCGACGACAGTTTTAACTTTGTAGAACTCCAAAGTGAAGTACTTGCAATTTCTAACAAATATCTCTCTCTCTCTCTCTCTCTCTCTCTTAATGCTCAAGGGAGGCTCAATCTTTAATTCTTCTATCCTCTCTTTATTGTGCTTGTATGAGGATATTTAGAGAAAGAGCCCAAGGACAATGCGGTGGTGAAGCTTAAGCTGGGATCTTACAGTGCCTTATTAGATCCATCTTTAGTCTGTCTAGATCTATCTTCGAGTCTGGATTTTCTCCTCCGTGTACATTTTGGGGCCTTTTTTTAAGGGTGTTTATAAGGGCACTTCAATTTTTACTCAGGGCTAATCCATTTTAAACTTTATATTATTTACAAGTTTGCCATTGAAAAAATTTATTAGGGCTATCCCAGATGAATGGGCAGCCCTGGCTCAGGACATGTGTAACTAAAGACTGCCCTTTTTTTCTGGCAGTCCAACATACAGTTAGGATTGCTAGAAAAGTGGGCAGTCCTAACTCACATCATGTGTAAGAAAGGACTGCCTACTTTTCTGGCAGTCCTAACAGTATGTTGGACTGCCAGAAAAAAGGGCAGTCCATTGTTACACATGTTATGCCAATAGACTGCTCATTTTTTTGGCAGTCCAACATACAGTCAGGACTGCCAGAAGAATGGGCAGTCCTGGATGACGCAAAATGGAGAAAGATTAACAAAGATTTCGTACCTTATTTGCGAGGAAGGTTTGGGGGCCATCGTTCTCATTGAAAAATAGAAGAAGACATAGAGAAGAAGAGGAAGATGATAAAGATGCTCGGCTGCAGTGGTGGAGAATGGAGTTAGAGTTTAGGGTTTAGGAGGAAGAAGAAGAGAGAAGTTAGGGTTTAGGATGAGAGAGATGTATTTTGGCAAATGAGACATAAAATTTGTGTTTGGGGGGGGATTACTTTGGGACAACCCTAGATAAAAAAAATGGCCTGTCATGAATAAAACCCAAAAATATTTGGGCTAGCCCTGAGTAAAAATTGAAGTGCCCTTATAAACACCCTTTTTAAAGTGTCAACAATATTAAAGTGCCAAAAAAAATGTTTGAATATTAAAGTGACAAAACCAATAGCTAAGTTAGCTGCTTAAGTATACTTTAGCCTATACATTGATAGTCTACCATCAATTCAACATAAATTTGAGATAAAGGATGGGATAAGTTGATCTCACCCAAATTTTATTAATATTAAATATTATATATATATATTTATTTATTTTTTTAAACATTATATATATATATATATATATATATATATATATATATATATATATATATATATATATATATATATATATATATATATATATATATTAATATTTTATTAAAAGAGAGGAAAGCACAGAAGGAACATGCAAGCTGAGACTGGGCCTACAAACAAAATGGCCCAGTCCAACCGGACACAACAGAGAAACCTAAAAAAGAAAACACGAAAACGAAAATTCGAAGAAATTCGAAAATTCGAAAACGGGCAGGGTGGGCTCGAAACCCAGGGGGGGAGCCGGTCCACACACGGGACCTGAAGGGGGGACCGGTCTGCGTGGAGCCCGAGAGAAGCCACGCGGGGCCCGAGAGAAGCCACGCGTCCCACGAGACCCGAGGGGGGGCCACGCGTCCCTCTCGACGCGCATCCCAAGGAGGCCCACGCCCCGAGGGGGGAGCACGGCGCGCCGTCCTCGGCGAGACCACGGCGAAGGGGGCGGAGGAGGAGGGAGCCTAGGCGGGAGGACGTCGGAGGGTCCGCCACCGCCGGGAGGAGGAGGGGAATGCCGTCGGAGGAGAGGGATAGACTCGGCGAGCTCCAGGGGAGAAGGAGGGGGGCGGAGTGGGGATCCACGGCTGTAGGACGGCGGATCGCCGGAGGAGGAGGAGAATCCCAGGCGGAGGGAAGGGGGAATCCCCAAGACTCAAGGGGGACGGGCCAAGCGCAGGACCCGAGGGGGGCTAGCCTCGGGATCCTCACCCGCCAAAGGGGGAGGGGAGCTTCACCGGGGGGACACACGGCGGCGGGGGTCGCGGCACGACGAGGAGGGCCACGAGGGCATCGCCGCTGACGAACAGAAGGGGAAGAAGGTGCCGGAAGCGACGGCCGGAGAGGGAGAGGACCAGGGAGAGATGGCGGAGGGTCCAGCATGGGTCGGCGAGCGGAGGAGCCGCTGCGGCCGGAACGCCGAGGCTGGGGTGCCGCCGTCGGGAGCGCTACTGGTAGCGTCTCGCTCCCAGAGAGAGGGCGTACGCCGCCCACTGAGCAGCTGACAGGGAGCCGAAGTGGGCCGCCGCTGCCTGGGGTTGGGCGGAGATCCAGTACCACCGCAAGTTGGCTGGATCTTGCCAGTAATCGCCGGCCGAGGAAGAGGGAGACGGAGCTGAGGCGGAGGCGGGTAGAGAAGCGGGAGGGGGATGCAGGAGGGGGTTGGCCGACTGGGCGAGGGGCTCCTCGGCCGCCTGGACGGGGACCAAGAACCACCGTTGGGTGGATGGGTCCTGCCAGCAGGACCCGACCGAGGAGGAGGAAGGCAGAGCGGAGGCGGCGGGCGGGGGATGGGGGTCCGCATCTGAGGAGGGGTGGGGCGGTGCGGAGGCGGAAGGGAGTCTCTCAGCCGCTGCGGGAGGAGGAGCTGGAGGGAAAGGGAGGGGGTGGGGGCGGCTGACTGGGCCGCGTCCAAGGAGGGCGGAGGCATTGCGAGAGTGGAGTCAGGGTAGGGGAGGAGGTCTTCGGCCACGGCGGCGGAGGTCTCCAAGTCTGGAGGCCTCGGCTGGGGTGGTCCGGGCGGAGACAGGCTGGCCCCCAGAGCCACGGGGGCGAAGACCACCGGGAAGGCGGGGGGAGGTGGGATCGAAGTGATCTCCTCGCGGGGAGCTGGGAGGCGGCTCGAGGGGAGGAGGGCGGAGGGGGAGGTCGAGCCTGGAGGAGGGTGAGACGCGGCGGAGGGGGTGGCGACCGACAGGAGAGGAGGGCCGGGGCCGAGGATGGAGGGGCCCGGAGCAGGCGGCGGGCGCCGCGTGCGGCGATGCCCACGACGCCGAGAGCGTCTGCGATGCCGAGGAAACGAAAGAAGGGGGGTGTACCGTTGTACGTCGGGCAGACGCCGGGCGGCAACGCCGGGAGAGAAGTGGCTCCCTACGGGGACGATGACCAGGAGCCGCCTGGCCAACCACAGAACGCGGGGAGACCGGGGAGAGGGGGGGCCACGCCTGGCAGCGGGGCGCCAGAGGGCCGCCGGCCGCCTGCCGTGGGAGCCAGGCCGGAGGGCCGCCGGCCGCGTGGGGAGCGAAGGGGCTCCTCCCCAAGGGATCCAAGCCCAGTGGCCGGCCATTTTAAATATTATATATATATATATATATATATATATATATATATATATATAGAAAGAGAGAGAGAGAGAGAAAGAGAGAGAATAAGGGAGGTGAGGTGCCACATCACGATGAGGTGGCTATATGTCACCTCTCATGCTATCATCAAGCACTTGTACACTTTTCGGTGCATGATGATAGCATGGAAGGTGACACATAGCCACCATCAATAGGGTGCCACCTCACCTCTCTTAATTCTCTCTCTCTCTCTATATATATATATATATATATATATATATATATATATATACATATTTTTTTTTGAAACGAAGAACTTGAGATTCTGAGAATAGAATGGCTCCAGATACATGATAGACCATGGTAGCTCAAATGTAAAAATTTGAGATAATTAGTGTTGAGAACTAATAAGGGATTTAGTCCCACATTGGAAAAATGTAGTATGAAGAGGAGCTAGACTCCCTATAAATAGTGGAGTAGCCAATCAATAACAATATAACAATTATTCTCTACATGGTATCAGAGCCATAACCACAGAATTTTTTTTCCAACCCGCCCAAAGCCAACCACCCTGCCCCGCCGCCTCCCCCCGCCCCGACGCCCAACCCCTCCACCCCATGTCGACGCCCCTGCCCCCGACGCCTACCCCCCGCCCCCCGCCGCCCCCTGCTGTCCCCGCGCCCCCACCCTTGCTGACCCCGACGCCCTCCTGCCCCCCCACGACGCTACCCCCCTCCGACGCCACCATCTCTCTTACGACCACATCTGCGGCCGGTCCCCCCACTAACCCTAATTTATGAGCGCGATTATGTGGACGATTTTTCAAAGATGGATGGCTGTCAAATTCTTTATTTGTACCTTCTGTTCCTAGATTACGTCCTCCGGAACTACAAATGCTTTATTTGTATTCCGTTCTCGATTTGCAAATTAGGATCTACATGCGTGTGCCAGTGTTGGCCACGTTAGCAGTGCATTCGTAAGGTCTCTGTTAGAGACTTTACATAAAGACGAAGACGACGAAGCCAACGACGACGACGAAGCCGACGTAGACGACGACGACGACGAAGCCGACATAGACGACGACGACGAATCACAGTTGAAGACGCCATGGATTCGATCAGTAGTAAACTGACAACAGAAGAGATGAAGGCCTTGGTTGATGATATTTTATCAAAAAGATTAACCGAGGCAACCCCACGTGTGATCCATACTGATGTGGATCTGTCACCCTACAAAATGGAAAAGCTGGACAAGCTGGAGACAAAGTTGGAAGGAACGTCCAACTACTTGAAATGGTCACGACAGGCACTGCAGACGCTCAAAGGATGAGGCTTGGTTGGCTACGTCAATGGCCAAACCAAGGCGTCAGATGATCCCTCCTCAAAGGAGTTTGCTATTTGGAAAATTGTCAACAATGTTGTGGCTAGATGGTTGACAGTCTCCTTGACCGACCAGGTATCGGGCAATGTAGAGGCGATGGAGGCTGCTGCTGATATATGGCAGACTTTGAAGGATATGTACTCAGGCTCAGACAATCCTATGCGGGTCTTCCAACTGCAGGATGAACTTGATAGGGTGGCCCAGGACGACCGTACCATCTCTGAGTATGCCGTATTGTTGAAAAATACTGGTCTAATCTGGATCAATATGATCCTCTTGGGATGTAAGATGCACAAAGCGAACCAGCATTTGCGAAATATTTCCAAAAGTTCTTGGATTATATTTCGTGACAACGGATGATGAAGTTCTTAAAGGGTCTTAACCCTGCGTTTGAGCATAGAAGGAATGTACTCCTAGCACAGCCCATGCTTCCAACCTTGGAAGAAGCCATAGCTGCCATGGCACAAGAAGAGGCTCGATTGAAATTGATGCCCAAAAAGGGCTCTTTCCAGGGAGAGCAAGCCGCTGTTGACAAGTCTGCCCTTGCCGCCTTCAATCAGCCTCCTTCTGTGGCCGGTGTTTGCCATAACTGTGGTGACTCAGGACATTACATCAGATTTTGTCCAAAATCCCTGCAAAGTCAGTCGAGTAATCGTGGACGGGGCCGCAGAGGACGTCGAGGTGGTAGAGACGGTTATGCTTGTAGAAGGGGAAATTATTCTGGCGGCCACAAAGCAAATCTGGCGGAAGAAGGGGAGAACATCACCTGGCTGAGTTAACCCCTCTTGAGAAAGAGTTCCTCGCGAGGTTATGCAGCACGAAGCTGGGTTCGGACGGCAGTCCTGTGGCGTCATCTTCCTCGGGGGATTATATCACTTACTTTTCCCAGACCAGCACAAGTATTCCTGCGCGTGCTCTTGCGGCAGCTGTCCACCAACCAAGTTGGATTATGGACTCTGGGGCATCTCGCCATGTTACGGGGTCCCGCGGTGAGTTCCAGGACTATACTAACCTACCGACGCCGGAGAGCATTCAGACTGCTGATGGTAACTTCAGTCCTGTCATGGGTAAAGGCACTGTCGCATGCCCCCCTTCTCTCACTCTCACCAATGTGTTACATGCTATGTCTTTTCCTGTCAATCTTCTTTCTATTAGTGCCATTATTCTTAATCTCAACTGTACAGTTTCCTTTGACATTCCTACGGTGACTTTTCAGGAGAAGGGGACAGGACGATGACTATGAACTGGCATATGGCATAAGGGACTGTGGTACTTGGACAGGACTGGACTAGACAAAGCATTGGCATCTCTGGTAGCAGACACACCACCTGAAGATTCACGGTGCAGTATAGAAGATGAATTGCTACTCCATCACCAGCGTGTCGGTCATTCTTCTTTTAAAATTATTAGTCGAATGTATCCGTCCTTATACCAAGGGGCTAATAAAGAGAAGTTATTTTGTAATGCATGTGAGTTGGGTAAACATACCAGAAGCACGTATGTGAGTTCAGGAACTAGAAGTTCAGCTACATTTGATATGATACATTCGGACGTATGGGGCCCTTGTCCTATAATCGGTATTAACGGTTTTTGATGGTTCGTCACTTTTATTGATTGTTATACTCGCGTGACATGGGTCTACCTTATGAAGAATAAAGGTGACGTTTTTGAGGCGTTTTGCAGTAGAAACACAATATGGCACTAAAATTAAGTGCTTACGGTCTGACAATAGGACGGAATATACAAACAAGCTGTAGAAGCATGGAATTTCAGGACCGGAAATCCTATGCGCCTAACATTACATGTGCCGGAAAACTCAAACGAATTACTTGGCACATAAAGACAACAAAAGTATAGACAGTAAAAAAGGATTTTTATTTTCATATAAAATTCTATTCAATGTCTAAAAGGCTTTACATAGGAGAATTTCTACAAAGAAAAGACCCTAAGTCTACAGCTAGGCGCAGCAACCGCCATGCGCTCTCAGTCAGGCGCATCTCTTCAGCGTCTCAGTCAGGCGCATCTCTTCAGCGTCTCAGTCAGGCGTATCTCTTCAGCGTCTCAGTTTGGCGCATCACTTCAGCGTCTCAGTCAGGCGCATCTCCTCAGAGTCTCAGTTATGTGCATCATGAGGTCTCAGCATATGCGCCTTACTTCGATCCGATCAAATGCTTCAACTAATGAAGAATTTATTGAGCAGAATAAGGGTGGGCGATCAACCCCACCCTAGCGGGAGGAAGAGCTCTCTAAAGCCCAAGGAAGAGGAGAGCACCGCAATCGATCCGCGGCAAAAGGAGGCTTTCAACACAACCAGAATAGGCAACACCCACTCTAGCAGGAGGAGGAGCTCTCCAAAGCCCAAGAAAGATGATCGGGGCACCACAATTTTGATCTGCGGCTCTTCCAGCATAACGGAGACGAGGCTCGAGCATCCCATTTTTAGATGCAACAGGCACCTTCCGTCTGCCTCAAAAGCCATCGACTGCTACTTTTGGATGTAACAGTCACCTTCAAGTGCATGAACGAAGACAAGTCGTCGCATCTTCACCTTCGGGAGCATCTCGTCAACAGAATGTGCTCGAACAAACAAGTTCATTTCGGGAGGACGTGAGAGAACGAGAAGCAAACTCTCTCCTTGCCACTATTTATAGGTCGGGCAAATCAAACCCATGCGCCAAGTAGCAGGCTCTCCGAATCCCGTACAATAAATTTACATTAATGGTGATGAACCTGACACTGCGAAAGTCAAAACGGCTATTTAAAGCACTTAAAGAACACAAAAGTTGGACCAATAAAGACATGCCATGCAAACGGATGCGCCGGTAAGACCGTGCATCATACAGATGCGCCCATCAGCACCAATCGCCTCATAAGGATGCGCCCAACGCGTATCCATGTGCCTAGTGGAATGCAGATCGACACGCCCACTCAACAGCCCATCACCCATCAAAGAACATTATATGCTGAAGTCTGACACGACAGCAGCCAGTCCCCGAGGACTGAACAGTTGACAGCTTTTTCAAAAAATGAAGCGTCACTGAAGTTAACACATCATTACTTTCCTCCGGTGGTTACAAGCCACGTGGCCGCCCAACCGTTTCGTATGCGCCTCAGCAGCCATGCGTCCAAATCTCTGTATGCGCCTCAAAAGCCATGTGCCTCAGACTTTTCTCTAATCCCTAAAGATAGAGGTCAAGTCACTACTGAAGACTCGCATGCGCCTCAAAAGCCGTGCGCCCAGACGGTTCGTGACTCCTGAAAGTTGTGAGCCGAAGTCTTCTTATGTGCCCAATCCCAGGCGCATCCTATCAGATCACTCTCCTCCAAATCCGGGATCTTTGAGCCATGGACCTACGACAAATGTCCTTTAACTCGATTCAGCCTATAAAAGGGTGCTAATCACCCAAGATCTCAGCAATAGAAAGATCCTCTCCCTTGCTACGTGTCAGCCCACAAAAGCAGTATAAAGGATTCAAACCATAAATGATGGCGCATCATCCATGCGCCTTCCGCATCTTCAACCACGTGACGTCCCTACGTACAGGCGCATCCTACATATGCGTGCATGAGCAGCCAGCCTGCAAGCTATAAATAGAGGGATCATCTCCTTCTTACAGACACAGAGACAAACACAGACACATCTACGGACAGAGACCTACATACGCAGTGAGAGAGGCAGATACAGACACTCAACGTCTTCTTCCTCTCCGCAAGCTCTAGCACCCAGAGCAACTCAGACCTTCAGAGAACCGAGAACCGTCGTCAGATCGTCAACGGTGTCAACATATTACCACTCGCTCCATCGACACAGGGACCTAGATAAACAAAAGTGTTCTTCTAGGACTACATCTAAGTCCTACATTGTAACACTGTTCTGTTTGTAATTGAAATTGCAATAAAAAAGATTTTAATGGCAAACAAGCTGTCGACTCTGCTGGAGACCTCTTTCTCCTCCACCGAGAAAGCTGTGTCACAATCCGACGACGTGAAGGTGGGCTCCTCCCACAAGATGCTGGTCGTACGCCACAATCAACAGGCGTATGAGGAGTTCATCTCTGATGGCAGCGCAAGCCCTTCGAAGCGGCTGCCAAAGCCGAAGAAGACTCACCAAGCCTGGGTGCGCAAGGTCGAGGCCCCTGGCACCACCACTGAAGGGGATGTACCGATGCAGTCTACCCTTCTTGCTGACGTCCTCAGCGGCCAGGATGCGTCCACCAGCGTATATCTCGGGAAAGCGTGGTGCTGACCACATTCCCCAGCCATCTCCTTCTCAGATAAGGAAGATACGTCGACGGAGCAGGGGCTCATCTAACGCCCTGCGTGGAAACTCTGATGCGCCACAGAAGATCTCTGTCTTTGACAGGCTCACTCGCTGTTGTGGCAAGGAGAATTTGGACTCTGAGTACTATGCGCCCCAGCGGGCTGGTACGAAGAAGTCTAAGACGGCACGGGCCATGCGCCTCAAACGTGCTATGCCGACAGCAAACTAGAAGCATGCGCTCACAATCATGCGCGCTGCTGATGGTAAGCTGTATAAGGTCGACTCGGGTGCTTCTGCGCCAGAAACGAGCCGACCTTCAAAGTCCTTGCCTCACTTGGGCGTATCTGTTGCGCTCGCAACCAAGTCGAGCAAGGCAAACTCCGTGGTCTTGAACCCCAGCGCCTACATAGGATGTGCGTCTGTGGCTGGTTCAAGTCACTGTAAATGTTGTACCCCCACTACTGATCTGAGCGCATCTTCTGCGTTGGTTCAAGGGGGACAGCATTCACCTGACCACCCTGGCGCTTGGCCTTGCCATGTGCTTGATGGGGGTGCGAAGGTGGCACTCTCCCCCAATGATTTGCGTAATGTGATCCGTCACAAGCGCCGATCAGGAGCATCGACTAACAGGCACAATGCGCACCTCACAGGGCACACCTGTGCTGTAGTCACCATCAATTTTTGTTATAAAACAGCAGTCCCACCATCAAAGCAGTCGGTATTCCAGCAGTTGCAATCATCAACACCCCTCCGATGTCGCCTCGGGAAGAAGGTGTCAACTGAAGTGGATCCAGAACTGCAGGTTGCATCTTGCAACGTAGTCTACAACTCCCCATCAATTCGGAAGGCGACTGGTAGCTCCTCGACTTTGTCCTCATCCAAGAGCCACCCGACGAAGACCAGGACAACTGTCCTGTCCTCAGGAGTGTTTGAGGGCACTCGGGGGAGAAAAAAGATCTCAGAAGAAGCTGGGGGTAGTCAAGCCCCTGTGGATCTTCATCCTGGAGACGAAGTCAGCCTCCCGGACATAGCTGGGGGTAGTCAAGCCCCTGTGGATCTGCGTCTCGAAAACGAAGAAGTCCTCCAAGATAGAACTGGAGATAGTCAGGCCCTTGCTGATACTTCTTCCGAAGACGAAGGTGTCCTTCAGAACATAGCTGGGGGTAGCCAAGACGAAGCTGCGGGGGAAGTTCCTCTTCTATAAGAAAGCGAGACTGAAAGCGAAGCCTCAACCGATCCATCCACTTCCAGTCGCGTCATGGCGGTGTACATGACGGGAGCTGGTGATGTGGAGTCTGATGCGCCGCCAGCAGATCTCGTCCAGCGCATGGATACCTTGGAGGGAGGACTCAAAACCCTCCCTGCCTCCATGCAAACACTGACTCAAGCAGTGTTTGAGATACGGTCAGCTTTGACCAGGGCACCGTCTACTGGTCCTGACCCAGGGGCCAATGGAGAATCAAGTGTACCCCTTCAACGGGTATTCTTGGATACAGATCACCGTGAAGCACCTCGGACGTCGGAGCCATCAAATGCTCAACTCCAGGCTGTACCACCTTTTCTGACTCTCAGCTCCACGGAAGACGTGTTTGAGATGATCAGGGACCTGTGCGAGCACTTTGAGTCCAAGAACAGACAAGAGGAGCGCCATAAGATGGGGATCCCACAACCATACCCCTTCGAATAGAACAAAGTGGTTTATCCGCCCAAGTATAAACCACAAATATTGACGCCATGTGACGTGAAGGACTCTCCATGCCGTTATCTGACGTACTTCCAGTCTCAAACTGGGCATCTCCCAAAGGAAGACGCGTTGCTCACCAGCATATTTGTCGGGGCGTTGAAAGGAGTGGCTTACGACTGGTACTGCAGTCTCCCCGACAACTCCATATCTTCCTTCGACGACTTGACGCATCTCTTCTTCGATCGTTTCTACAACGGAGGGAAGGACATGACAATGGCGTCCCTCATAGAGATACGTCAGAAGGAGAAGGAAACAGTTCGAGCATTCATCGAACTGTTCTGACAAGCCTGCTTCAGACTGCCCCCGGGCATGCCAGAACATGCACTCCTCTCCTCTTGAAGCATGAACATGCTGTCTGCAATCAAACTCTGGCTCAACTCTACTCCTCCTCCTGACTGGAGTTCCTTGATCATCGAGGTCGATACAGCAGAAAAGAAGGCGTCCAATGCTCGTCTTCTGGGGGTCAGCTTCCCTGCCTTTGAGGACAAGGGAAAATGGCATGCAGCCAACAACCCTGGACGAGAGACGAAGGGGAAGCAGGCGTTGACTGTCAATTCCTCCAAAGGTGCATCAGCACCTACTCAGAAGCCTCTACTTGCACCAAGGCCAAAAGAGGTTTATTCTTTCAATGATAAAGACACCCTGCAACTCTTCGAGATATTAAAGTAGGGTGACAAGATCAAGTTGTCGGACCCGAAGCGTCCCGACGAGGTTGGAAGAGTGGACAATTCGAGGTACTGTCACTACCATCGGTTTGTCGGACATCCAACTAAGGACTGCTACGTCCTCAAGAACTACATCCAGCGAATGATCAATGCGGATATTATCTCCATCGACTACGAGGAGAAAACGGTCTCGGCCAACCTGGTGTCACTCCAATTTGGCACCTTACCACCAACCATAATACAAGATGGCGTCGTCCCTATCCCAAAGGCGACAATGGAGGTGGTCAATCTACCACCTACTCGTGACAACGTGAGTGGACTCATCCCACTCACCACATCTCGGGGAGAGATCTTATGGGTTCACCCCGATCTTGTCTCCGAGGTTACTCAACCGGAGGTACGCTCTGCCTCCAAAACCAAGGGCAAGAAGATCAATTCTTGCCGTATGGTCTCTTCCTCTGCGAAAGAGGCACTTCCTGTACAGACGCGTTCACATCAGAACGTCCAACCTGACAAAGCTGCCGTCGAGGTGGTGCCTCTTTGCACCGTCCCTGCTGCCGAAGAAGGAGGTCCATCCAAACCTCCAGTGGCCAATAAACAGAAGCATGTAGAGGCCCATTTCGATAAGCCTTTGCGAAAGAAGAATGCTTCGGGCTAGCCAAGCCCCACAACTTCGACATACTGGCACAACTTGCCAGTACTCCTGCCCGCCTATCCCTGTTTGAGCTTCTTCGTCTTTCTAAGGACACTCGTGAAGCTCTCTGTGATGCTTTGAAGGATGCTGAGTCCTTCATCAGTCAGGTCAAGCAGCCTGAGGATACCCCGTCCACATGTGCGCACTGCCATTGTGCGGATAAAGTTATCCCCAACATAACTTTCATCCAACAAGACATGCTGTTCAAGCACAACTGACACAACAGGCCACTGTATTATACAGGGTATGTCGGTTCCGTCAAAGTGAAGCGGATTCAGATCGATCCAGGGTCTTCCCTCAGCATCATCCCGAAGATGCTACTCTCAACACTGGGGATCCTAATGTACCGTCTGGCGCCTTCCAACACTACAATTAGCGGTTTTAATGCTAGCAAAAGTGAACCGCTGGGTAAAATACGGCTGAAATGTCATATCGGTAACCTCCGAACCGAGGTGACTTGCTATGTCGTGGATGCTGACGTCAACTACAACCTCCTACTGGGCCGTCCGTGGCTGCATGAGTACATGGTGGTGCTATCTACACTCCACCAATATATGAAGTACGTGTCCATCAACGACATCATCCGGACAGAGTTCGCGGACATTGACCCTTTCAAGGGGTCGAAGCCTACTTCACTGATTCTATCCTGTACAAGTCGCCCAACGAAGGGGAAGCCAATGATGCTGACGATGAAGCAGAAACGACAGCAGAGCCGGACATAGAGCCAGAGATGATTCCTGACGCTCCTTTGAGAATTCGACTCAAAGGGAAACCGTCTCAGATTCTGCCTCCCATGACCATCAAGCTACCTGGAAAAGCACCAACTGCTCTAGGTAGAACACCTACTGAAGTTTTCTTGAAGATACGGCTCAAGGGAAAGCCGCCTCAAACATCGGCTCCCCTTGTGGCAAAACTACAAGGGGAGGCACCAATCACTGAAGGCGCAGTTGAGGCACCTCTGAAGGTGCGTCTTAAAGGCAAGCCTCCGCAATTATCCGTCTCATTCAAGCTGCCGGAGAAGGCCCACATAGCCCTCTCGGACTCCAAGGTCAAAGCTGCGGTGGACTTTCCCGATCCAACCCCAGCACTCACAGATGAAGAGCTAGGGGAGTATATATCTGCTGATGTAGATGCACCCTCTCTGGACAATGTAATCCCGTGGGACAAAATCTCGTGTTTCATCAATAATAGAGTGTCTTTTAATTATTCTAGCCTTACATATTGGAATGCCATGTATACATTAGATAACGCTCTACAGTCGTTGCAAACACAAATAACGACCGTCAATCATGTAAATCGATTAGTCCCGTCCCAAGGGGTCTGTTTCGTAGTCCCACCGCGAAATCGAGACAAAGAATCCATCATCTTCGACAAAGTTGAGCGTCATCACGACCTTCCGCCACTCGAATAAGAACCAGATACCGGCAGAATACAAGTCTATCGGTACACGGACAAGGCAAAGTACCTCATCCAAAAGATGGGTTACGATCTAAAAAGCAACAAAGGCCTAAACTATGGCAAGGGTCGACGTCTTCCTCTCAGGCACCCAACACCTAAAGGAAAGCCGCAGGACTACTATCATCGAACTCGACGGGAGGTGGGCTATGTCACGCCACCGGCAAATCCAGAGAGTTCAGAGGCAGAAAAAGTAGAACATTCTCATTCGTCCGAAGCATCAACCTGGGATTCCGATACCAGTATCAGCTCAGTCTTCAAGAAGGTGCTATCAGTCAACGTGGCATCTGCACAATCTCAAGAAGATGACGGCGAAGACCAAATGCCGTAATTCTTCGAGGAGGAACCTTGGGCTCAATGCCTAGGAGCACATTGGGAGTCTCGTTTTAAATTACGCAAACCCCCTACCGAAGACGAAGTCGAGCATGTCGACCTTGGGGATGGACCTTCTTCCAAACCCATCTTCATCAGCAAGAGTCTAAAGGGACCAGAACCGAAAATCTTTAATCCAACTGGCTAAAGAATATATCGACGTCTTCGTCTGGAGCTACGTAGATATGCCGGGACTTGATCGCCAGATCGCGATGTACAGACTTAACATCTTGCCTGATGCTAAGCCTGAAAAGCAACAATATCGATATTTTCGTCCTGACATCATGAACGCTATCGATCAAGCGATAGACAAACTCCTGACCAGCGGGTTTATCCGTGAAGAACAACACCCGGATTGGGTGGCCAATGTCGTCCCTGTCACCAAAAAGAATGGAAAGATACGGGTCTGCATCGACTTCAGGGATCTTAATGCTGCTTGCCCGAAAGATGACTTCCTGCTTCCGATCACCGATCTAATGATCGATAATACATGCGGCTTCGAACGCATGTCTTTCATAGACGGGTATTCGGGCTACAACCAAATCAAAATGTCCTCCGATGACGTAAAGTACACGTCATTCAGGACGTCGAAAGGGGTTTTCTGCTACACAGTGATGCCCTTCGGCTTGAAGAATGCTGGTGCTACATACCAACGAGCTATGAGTACCATCTTTCGTCAACATTTTTGCAAAACAGTCGAATGCTATGTTGATGATATCGCTATCAAGAGTCGTCTCAAAGGTGATCACCTACAAGACCTAAAGTCTGTCTTCGATCTCATGCGAGCGCATCAACTCAAGATGAACCCCGCTAAATTCTTCCATGGGGTTTCTAGCGGAAAGTTTTTGGGCTTCATTATCAGGGCGAAAGGCATTCATGTCGACCCCGAGAAGACCAAGGCCATCCTTGACATGGATCTTTCAAAGAATCTTCGAGAACTTCAAGGCCTGCAAGGGCGTCTTACATACATCCGAAGGTTTATAGCAAACCTTTCTGGAAAATGTCAACCCTTCACCCAACTCATGAAGAAGGGAGTCTCCTACGTCTGGACAGAGGAATGCCAGAAAGCTTTCGATGATATCAAGGCTTACTTGACGAGTCCGCTAGTCCTGGCGGCACCCGTCGCAGGTAAACCATTTCTCCTCTACGTCCGTGCCATGGATCATTCCCTCTATGCTCTGCTGGCTCAGAATAGTGATGCAGGCTATGAGCAAGCTATCTACTACCTCAGTAGGATACTGATCGGGGCCAAACATCGGTACAACCCCGTTGAAAAGGAGTATCTGGCTTTGGTGTTCGCCATCCAGAAGACTCGCCATTATGTCTCGGGCCAGACAATTTATGTCATCTTCCGAGTTAATCCGCTCAGGGTTCTCATGACGAAGCCAGGATCATTGAACTCCCGGCTAGCTACATGGGCGATCCTGTTGACGCCGTACAATATGGTGTTCGTCCCACAAAAAGCCGTCAAGGGTCAAGCTCTGGTCGACTTTTTAGCTGTACACCCCATCCTAGAGTCCTCCAGACTCTATGAAGACATCCCGGATGAGGTCCAAGAAGCAAACGTCACCGAAGAAAGCTCCGTCTGGCGGATATTTTCCGATGGCGCTTCAAGAACAGGCCCCAAAGGCCAAATCATCGCCGGAGTGGGGGTAGTCTTAGTCTCCTCCGATCAGCTGGTCATCCAGCGTACTTACTCCCTTTCGAAGTCGTGCTCCAATAATGTTGCCGCGTACAACGCTCTCATCATGGGACTCCAGCTGGCGCAACAGCTGGAGGTAGATCATCTGGAAGCCTACGGTGACTCAAAACTCATCGTTAACCAGATCAGAGGGCAATTTGAAGTTCGCCATGAAGATCTGGTTCCTTACCATGAAGTTGCATTGAATATTATTTCAACCTTTACCAAGTTCTTCATAGAACACATACCTCTGTTACAAAACCTGGAGGCTGACGCTCTAGCTGGCCTCGCAGCCTCATTGGCAGCACCCCTCGGGACTCAGCACTACGTCACGGTAGTTGCTCGAGACTTGGTCTGTCCTAAAAACAACCTATGCTTACAAATGGCCCATGCCATGTCAACAAGTGCTGGTATTAATGTCCGAGACTGGAGGTTCCCGTTCATCGACTTCGCTGTCTACGAAATTATTCCAGAAGACCAGAAAGAAGTCATCTCAGTCAGGAGGCGTTCCCTTCGATTCTATTATGATACAGCTACTAAAATGCTGTACAGACACTCCTACGATGGACTTGTCCTTCGATGCCTGTCCAACGAAGAAGCAGCCGAAGCCCTTCGAGAAGCTCATAATGGAACTTGCGGGGCTCATCAACCTGGGCCTAGGTTGCAGGATCGACTGCGACGCATGGGTTACTACTGGCCAACCATGGCAGCCTACGCTGTCGACTATGCTAAGAAGTGCCATACTTGTCAGCTCCATGCCGACTTCATCCATACACCGTCAGAACCATTACATCCTACGGTCGCCTCTTGGCCCGTCGAAGCTTGGGGCATGGACATTGTAGGACCGATCACCCCTCCTTCATCAAGGGGACACCGCTTCATCCTAGCTATCACTGACTACTTCTCCAAATGGGCAGAAGCAATTCCACTGGCAGAAGTAAAAAGCTCTAGGGTGATCAGCTTCATCAAGCATCATGTCATCTACCGTTTTGGGGTACCCCGTAGGATTATCCATGACAACGGTCCACAGTTTATCAGCCATGTTTTCAGCAGATTCTGTGACTAGAATCATATTCAGAACATGGCATCAACCGCCTACAATCCGACAGCAAAGGGATTGGCCGAGGCATTTAACAAGACTATCGTCAGGCTACTCAAAATGGTCGTGTCATCCAACAAACGCGACTGGGATAAAAAGCTCGGCGAATGTCTTTGGGCCTACCGCACAATGGTATGGACCCCGACGGGAACACACCATTCTCCTTAGTCTACGGGAGCGAAGCGGTACTGTCTCTCGAGATCCAGATACCCTCACTCCGTGTAGTGATCACAAATCAACTCACAGAAGAACACAATCAACGTCGCCGTCTACGAGAATTGGAGGCACTCGACGAAAAACGTCTCCTAGCTCAACAGAACATCAAACTCTATCAAGCCCGTATATCACAGGCTTTCAACAATAAGGTCAAGCAGAGGACTTTCTAAGTAGACGACCTGGTTCTGGCAGTCAGGAGGCCGATGGTGTTGACTCACAAAACACCAGGAAAGTTCGAGCCCAAATGGGAGGGACCTTTCATCATAGAGACGGTATACTCAAACGGTGCTTACCGCCTCGCCCGATCAAATGGGGACTTGTTTATGATGCTCATCAACGGCAAGTTCCTAAATAAGTACTACTCATGACATCTTTCAGATATGTACTTCCACCTCTACCAAACAAGGGAATCAGTGGACCTGATCATCAGAGCTCACCTATGTCTTTCCTTCACAAAAATCCTATGCTTTCGGAACCCAGTTGTTCCATTGCATTTTATCTCCAGTAGAAGGACAACCATGTCCACATTACCTCTAAGTTGCTCCTCTATGCCCTATAAAGCAGAATCTTATGCTCCGTAAGACTACGCTATCCATCATGTTTACCACGTCCATATTACCTCTGAGTAAACATCTCGTACAGACAACCCCCGCATTGCCGTACATTGATCGCAGAACTTCCATATCCATATTACCTCTGAGTAGTTCCGCGTATCTTCCCAGAGTCACTCCTACCACGTCCGTAACACCTCTGAGTAGAAAGATTCCGACATTTGAACCCCATAGGTACCACGTCCATATTACCTCTGAGCAAATATGTTGGTTCTCTCAAACTTATTATCTGTACCTAAAAACCAAGGTACGTAAAAGATAATAGGTCAACACAAATCATCAAGTTCATGACAGCAAGAATGAACACACCACAAAACTCTTTACTCTTTATTTAAAAGAAGGATTACATCCCCAGCAGGAGTTGCAAATTACACAAGATAACAAAAAAAGGGAGAGGCTACAATCCCTAAGCATCGCCGGGATTGGTTGAAAGCTCTTCGATCTGACGCTTCAAGTCTTCCGCCCGAGTCTCTGCGGTCGCCAGGACTCGGCGTTCGGCTTCTTGACGCATCATTTCTATGGCCTCAGGGAAAGTGTCATCCTCATACTTCCCGTCTAACTGTTGCCGCTCCTGAGCCAGGGAAAGAGCCTGGCGGGTGAAAGCTGCTTCCTCCTCCTTAGATGCTACATGTTCAGCCTGGACTCGCTCAGCATCTAAAAAAAGTTGGACCCGCTGGTCTTCAAGGAGGCGAATCTTGGCATTAATCTTCGCTATACTAGCGTCCAACGCAGCTCGCAACTCCACCATCTCCTGCACGGATTGAGATAGCCTCTCCACCGCAGCCTCAGCTTCGGCCATCTCGTGTTCCCAGACAGCCATGGTGGCCTGATAAGATGACTCAGTTTTAGCGATTAACTTCTCCTTTTCTGCCTCTATCAGAGCAGAAAGATCATTTCGCTGGATACTCTGAAACTCAGAAAGCAGCTGGTCGAGCTCGGCCACCGATGCCTCCAGAATCTCGGCCATATGATCATGACCCTGGTGGAAATATATCAGGCCAATGTGAGGGAGCGCCATAGTTTTTGCCATCACGAAACTCTCGTTGGCATTCATCACTGTCGATACGCCCCTCTGCAGCATCTTGTATACCACCTCAATGATAAACTTCACGTACTCATCTGCATCTGCCAACACTTGCGACATCATAGCCAGAGTTGGAGGAGCTGCTCTGGACGGCGGACCTGAAGAAGATCCGCCGACCTCAATCTGCGAGGCCGGAACCTCAACTTTCGCGGACCCTCCTTCGTCAGAAACTTGAACCCTGCTACTGGCCCGAGGAGCCAGGAGAGCGGAAGGGGCCGAGAGGGGCATCGATATAGTGCCCCAAATAGAAGGAACAACAGGGGGTTCCAGCAAACCCTTGCCCTTCTCAAGCTCGGAGGGACCACTAACGCCAGGAGCTATCTCCTCCGCATCCAACATACTATCAGCAGGCCGCACGGGACCTTCCCCCTCTGGCAAAGCAGCGAGATCAGCACTCGTGTCCTGACTCGGCACTGGAGTCAGGCTCGGCAGACGAGTCTCATCTTCCTCACCGAATCCCTCCGCGGGGATAGAATCTGTAGCTACCTCCCGGTCGGCAACCACCTCAGCCTCCACTGCTGAGTCTGGGGTAGGGCTCGGCAATGCTGCAGCCAATCTCCCTTCATCATAACAAGGAGGGAAATCAACCCTCTCCTCTGTTTCAACCATGTCTGTTGCTCCCGCAACAGGCTCACTCATCTCAGGAGGAACGTCATCTGAAGCCGACGAACTCCATTCTACTTCCTCATCTGGAAGCCCCGTATCTGCTGGATCCTCAATGCCCGAGGCCCCCACGGTGGCTTGTACCATCCCGGGAACTGCTTCATCCTCAGATTCTCTTCCAACATAATCTGGAGATACTAAAATCTTCGCAGGAACGACATTGTCAGGATTCTCCTCCATGGGAGATGCTACAATCGGAGGAATGCGCTCGTCAGAAGAGCTCGCCACCTTCTTCGGTTTACTGACGCCCGGTTTCGAAACCCGAATTTTCTTCTTCAAAGGTTCCTACAAAAGGGAAGCACATGTCACAAAAATGACAGAGCGGGCCAGATTATGCGGGACGTCTTTACCTCGGCAGGAACTGATTCCATTGGAATTACAGGAGGCACTCCCGTAGCTCCCGCCCTTGGAGTTGTCGCTTTTCTCGGCCTTTTTGGTGTAGACGAACCGGCTTCTGTATCAGCCCGCCTCTTCTCAGCTGGCGGATCTTCCCGAGTGCCCCCGTTGACGCCGCAGCAGCAGTCCGATATCCCGCCAACTCTGGTGGACGATATGATCGGGCCGCCGCCAATATGTTCTTCGTAGCCTCTAGCTGAGTTCCAACAATAAAACTAGTCTCTCTCTCACATTCAGGAGGCACATTATTCATGGCACAATACAGCTTGACAGCTGAATATAGGATCTGTAGCCGAAGGTTGTGAACTGGTGTATTAAAACGAATCCCAGTGCACCCGACATTATAATATTGCCAACCCCGGGCTCCATCCAGTAAACTTCCAGCAAATCTCAGACTATTACTGGAGTTCTGTAATATTAGCTGGGTATAACCAAACTGGCGAGCATACCGGCTCGACAAATACGGCTCCAGATAACACTTATTCTGGTTGCGGTAGACCAAATGATAAGGCTGAATGCTCTGGAACCAATGAAACCCCCATTTGGCAAAGAGAAGCATCCAGAAGGACTTCGTTCAACAAAAGAATAGTCATCGACATTGACACAGCAAAAACAAAAGTCAGGCAATATGAAGACAAAATATTGGGTGTGTCAAGCAGCCTGGCGCATCATCAGGGTCTAAACCCATGCGCGTCAGCTGTGAAGCTTCCACGCATCATCTGAGTTTAAACCTATGTACGTCAGCAGTGAAGCTTTGGTGCATCATCAGGGTGTAAACCCATGCACGTCAGCAGTAAAACCTCGGCGCATAATCAGGGCCTAAACCCATACGCGTCGGCAGAATAGCCTTTGCGCATCATCAAGACAGAAGTCCATGCGCGTCAGCGACAAAAATATAGGGCACAACAATATGATGCAACTCATCCATGTGCTCCAGACTCGTCTAAAAAGTTGGGAGATCACACCCACCCGTCACCGCAGGTCAAACGTCGGCCGGAGTCACAATGGTGACAGAAGCGTCCTCCTCGATGAACTCCGCAGGCTCCTTCCCCTTGCCAGCACCATCGCGAGGAGTTTTGGGGGCCATCTCATGAAAGAAGAAGTTAGGATTTTTCAAAAGAAGAACTCTAGAGAAGAAGAAAGCAAAGAGGAGAACTCTCTCCATCAGACACCTATTTATAGGCTTGGTCGCACGCGTGAACCGATAAAGGATGACATCAGCCGTCGCTTGGGGTTCTACGAAGTGATAACTGCAAATAAATCTAAAAAGATCATCATTAATCTTTTTGGTTACTTCAAAGCGTTATTATTTAACTGAGAGGAGCATGCGCCCCATCACTGATGTGCGGAGTAACCATGCGCCCGAACAGTCATGTGCCCCGTTGAAGACACCGCCATGCTTCTTATTCAAAGTATTCCAAAACTCAATAAAAATTTTTGAAAACTTTGAAGGGGGTCTTGTAGAATCATAGAATTTCAGGACCGAAAATCCTATGCGCCTAACATTACATGCGCCGGGGAACTCAAACGAATTACTTGGCACATCAAGACAGCAGAAGTATAGACAGCAAAAAAGGATTTTTATTTTCATATAAAAGTCTATTACATGTCTAAAAGGCTTTACATAGGAGAATTTCTACAAAGAAAGGACCCTAAATCTACAGCTAGGCACAGCAACCGCCATGCGCTCTCAGTCAGGCGCATCTCTTCAGCGTCTTCTCTTCAGCATCTCAGTCAGGCGCATCTCTTCAGCGTCTCAGTTTGACGCATCACTTCAGCGTCTCAGTCAGGCGCATCTCCTCAGAGTCTCAGTTATGTGCATCATAAAGTCTCAATATATACGCCTTACTTCGACCCGATCAAATGCTTCAACTAATGAAGCATTTATTGAGCAGAACAAGGGTGGGCGATCAACTCCACCCTAGCAGGAGGAAGAGCTCTCCAAAGCCCAAGGAAGAGGAGAGCACCACAATCGATCCGCAGCAAAAGGAGGCTTTTAATACAACCAGAATGGGCAACACCCACTCTAGCAGGAGGAGGAGCTCTCCAAAGCCCAAGAAAGATAATCGGGGCACCACAATTCTGATCTGCGGCTCTTCCAGCATAACGGAGACGAGGCTCGAGCATCCCGATCTTTGGATGCGACAGGCACCTTCCGTCTGCCTCAGAAGCCCTCGACTCTGACTTTTGGATGTAACAGTCACCTTCAAGTGCATGAACGAAGACAAGTCGTCGCATCTTCACCTTCGGGAGCATCTCGTCAACAGAATGTGCTCGAGCAAACAAGTTTATTTTGGGAGGACGTGAGAGAACGAGAAGCAAACTCTCCCCTTGCCACTATTTATAGGTCGGGCAAATCAAACCCATGCGCCAAGTGGCAGGCTCTCTGAATCCCGTGCAATAAATTTACATTAATGGTGATGAACCTGACACTTCGAATTCAGTCAAAACGGCTATTTAAAGCACTTAAAGAACACAAAAGTCGGACCAATAAAGACGTACCATGCAAACGGATGCGTCGGTCAGACCACGCATCATGCAGACGTGCCTATCAGCACCAAGCGCCTCATAAGGATGTGCCCCACGCGTCCCCATATGCCTAGTGGAACAGATCGACGCACCTACTCAACAGCCCATCACCCGTCAAAGAACATTAAATGCTGAAGTCTGACACGACAGCAGCCAGTCCCCGAGGACTGAATAGTTGATAGCTTTTTCAGAAAATGAAGCGTCGCTGAGGATAGCACATCATTACTTTCCTCTGACGGTTACAAGCCACGTGGCCGCCCAACCGTTTCGTATGCACCTCAACAGCATGCGCCCAAATCTCTGTATGCGCCTCAAAAGCCATGCGCCTCAGACTTTTTTCTGATCCCTAAAGACAGAGGTCAAGTCACTACTGAAGACTCGCTTGCGCCTCAAAAGCCGAGCGCCCAGACGGTTCGTGACTCCTGAAAGTTGTGACCCGAAGTCTTCTCATGCGCCCAATCCCAGGCGCATCCTATCAGATCACTCTCCTCCAAATTCGAGATCTTTGAGCCATGGACCTATGACACGTGTCCTTTGATTCGATTCAGCCTATGAAGGGGTGCTAATCATCCAAGATCTCAGCAACAGAAAGATCCTCTTCCCTGCTACGTGTCAGCCCACAAAAGCAGCATAAAAGATTCAACCCATAAATGATGGCGCATCATCCATGCGCCTCCCGCAGCTTCAACCACGTGGCGTCCCCACGTACAGGCGCATCCTACATATGCGCGCATGAGCAGCCTGCCTCCAAGCTATAAATAGAGGGATCATCTCCTTCTTACAGACACAAAGAGACACACACATCTACGGACAGAGATCTACATACGCGGTGAGAGAGGCAGATACAGACGCTCAACGTCTTCTTCCTCTCCGCAAGCTCCAGCACCCAGAGCAACTCAGACCTTCAGATAACCGAGAACCATCGTCAGATCGTCAATGGAGTCAATGCATTACCACTCGCTCTATCGACATAGGGACCCAGATAAACAAAAGTGTTCTCCTAGGACTACATCTAAGTCCTACATTGTAACACTGTTCTATTTGTAATTAAAATTGCAATAAAAAAGATTTTAATGGCAAACACAAGCAGGTTGCTGAGTGTTTATCTACTAATGGAATACTACACCAAACTTCATGTGCCTACACACCGGCACAAAATGGTGTGGCCGAACGGAAGAACAGACACCTGTTGGAGGTTGCACGGATAATGATGCTGGATATGAATGTCCCGAAACACTTATGGGGGCAGGCGGTGTTAACGGCCTCTTATCTCATCAACAGAATGCCATCTCAGGTATTGGACTGGAAGACACAGTTGGAGATGCTTACTGGTGCAACCACGTGCACTATTCCACCGAAAGTATTTGGGTGTGTATGTTTTGTCCAAGATAATAAGCCAGGAGTTGGCAAACTGGATCCTAGAGCGGTTAAATGTATCTTTGTCGGGTACACGGCAACTCAGAAAGGATACGCATGTTGGAGCCCAGTTGAACGAAAGATGTTTGTCAGCATGGACGTTATATTCAGAGAACTGGAACCATATTATGGTTCGGATGACGTTTCGGCGTTTGGTGACACACCTAACACAGAGGGTGTTAGATGTAAGGGAGAGAAAATAAGCCCATCTGTGGTAGTCGGATCGGTCCCATGCCCGGTCGTAGAAAACTGGACGAAAGGAGGAGAAAGCAGTGACTCCGATACAGAAGATGAAGAAGATAAATATGTTAAACAGGGGAAGCAGCAGACAATGGAAAAGGAGCTCCAAGTTTACAGAAGGAGACAGTAGAAGTCCAATACTGTGCTTGTACCGTGTCCTGTGCCTACTGTACCAAGTCCCTCGTCTACTCCTGCTCCAACTCTTGAAGATGTTGCCCTCGTACAGAATTAATCTGATTCTGATACGAATCTCTCTGACTCTGATGGTATGATCTCTCCACCACCTATTGCTCCCTTAAGGAGATCTTCTCGCATCAATGCAGGTAAGGCTCCTAGTCGTTTTGATGATTATGAACATAATATTGCCAACTATCTATCTTATTCTAATATTTTTTTAAAATATCGAGCTTTTATTGCATCATTAGACTCTACTTCGTTGTCCAAAAGTTGGCAGAAAGCAAAAAAAGATCCAAGATAAAAAAGCTGCAATGATGGAAGAACTTGGAGCACTGGAGAAAAATAAGACGTGGGAGCTGGTTCCATTACCCAAAGGGAAGAAAACTATGGGATGCAAATGGGTGTACACAGTAAAGGAGACGTCAGAAGGAAATGTGGAACGATAAAAGGCGAGGTTGGTTGCAAAAGGATACACACAATCATATGGCATCGACTATATATGATGAGACGTTTGCTCCAGTAGCGAAAATGAGCACCGTAAGTGTAACACCCAGTTTCTGAAATTGGGGTATTTTTGAAAATTTATTATTTTATTAATTATTAATGGTGTTTTAGTCATGATATGATTTTTGGTGATTATTAGTGTAATTAAAACTATTTCCTAAGTCATGACTTATGACTTTGTGACTTACTAGCAAAACCTTAGTGTAAACCCTAGTTATTCCTTAAACTAGGAGTTGCCATGACCATGTGAGCCTAGCCATAGGCTTAGAACATCAAATTAGTGATTTTAGCCTAAAAGGGTATTTTGGTAAATTACTAGATTTCATTTGGAATTATGTGATTTTAATATTATTTAATCATGGTTAAGTACCATGAGTAGCCCCTAACCTATCTCACCCTAATCTAGAGGTTAGCTACTAACCTAGAAGTTAGAGGAGGGATAATTGGTCATGGGTTAAAGCAATGAAAATATCTAGATATTGACAAAATGGATATTTTGCTTGAAACCCTCAAAAGTATCCCAACTTTAGCACCAAAGTCTTGCCTTCACCATGAAGGAAAGGGCAAGGACACCCCCCCTTACCATAGCCGGCCAAGGACACCCCCCTAGCAGCCACACCATTCTATATAACCTCATCAAATCATTCATGAACATTTTACATGAATTTTAATCCTACAAAATCCCATTTCCTTCAAACCTACACAACTTGATCATTTTTGATCCAAATCACCTCTAGTCTTTTGCATTGGGACCCTACAACATCAAGGATGCTAAGGGAGGCTAGCAATCAAGATTTTATGAGCTTTGGATATCACCAAGTGGAAGGAAGCACACCCCCTCTTTATTGATTTTTCCTTGGAATTGCACAAATAGGTAAATGCCCTCAAACCTAGTTAATATTCTATTTTTTCTTTATAAATGCATGCATATAGGTCTAACCTAGCTGTGGGTCTAGTTTGGTGAAATTTAGAGTTGGTTTGGTGTCCGTATCGGACACGTATCCTAGGCTATAAAGCCTTGTTTGGTGAAATGCCTCAAAGAAATGGTTTTTGTGTTTTTGTAAAACAAATTACATTTTTGTGTAGCCCTAGACTTGTAGGTTACAACTACACTTGACTGAGCACGTTTTCGTGCTGTGTCCGTGTCCAAAATGGACACGAACCCGCTGCACAAGCATCGCGTGCGTGCCCTGCTACCACGCTCCTCGTGCTCACTGCACAGAGCACTAGGACACGTGAAATTTGACTTGGACACGGGGGCAATGTCTACGAGCATGCCCCCAGAGTTTCGTGTTGCGTCGTGTCGTATCGAGTGAGAAATCTCACTCGTACTGGACACGTACTGTCAGTGCACACGCGCGCGGGGGCCAACTTCGCGCATATCGTGTCGCGCGGACACGACACTTGGGCACCTCGTGGTGACACGAGCGTGTAGCCCATCATATGGCGTACACGAGGACACGAGCACGAGATGTGTCGTGTCCTGTGTCACGAGCACGAGGCGCTCGACCGCGTGCACGACGCGGGCTGAACGCGTGTATCAGTCGTGTTTTTCACGACTGATACGATCTTCGTATCGTGTCCTGGAGTGTCGTAGACACGTATCAGTGTCTCCATCGTGTAGCCCTATAGGTGGGCTACACGTGTGCATGACCACGAAACGTGTCGTGTCTCGTGGTGTGTCCACGAGAGTGTGGAACGCGTGCACGACGCTGTGTACGTGTGTGCGTATCCTAGTTTATCCGATTTGGGTTTTGAGAGTTTAGACCAATCAATTCGTGTCGTGGTGTCGTGTCAGGCACCTAGGACACTAGAGGACACTTGGGGCATTACTTACCAACCACTGGTTTCGAACCTTAGTGGGGTTTTGGACACGAAATCAAGTTTACCTACTTTTCCTATACACAGTCCATATTTCCAGATTTGGGACAATTTCCCAGTTTTTAAAATTGAATTTTAAAACTATTTTTATTATGATTTATACATGTATACGTATATTTTCAGTGTATGTATAGGTAGTGTATGTATATGTGTGTGTAGGTGAGAATTGAGGATATACATATGTAAAAATATATATATATATATATATATATATATATATA
This sequence comes from Iris pallida, assembly GCA_029216955.1. NCBI lineage: Eukaryota > Viridiplantae > Streptophyta > Magnoliopsida > Asparagales > Iridaceae > Iris > Iris pallida. Next base: position 34,415 of record JANAVB010022358.1, on the reverse strand, counting down.
TATATATATATATATATATATATATATATATATATATATATATATATGTATATAGGTGTATTGTGTGTGTGGGGGGGGGGGGGGGGGCTAATTTCTGTTTCCAGAAATCTGGAACCCCCCTCCTGTCCAGCACTCTCACACTCTCTCTCTTTCACTCTTTCTCACTGTTCTCTCTCACTCTAACTCTCTCTCTTTCACTCTATCTCACTTCCCTCTCTATATATATGAATCATATATATATTTGTATATATGCATATATTGATATATATATTGTATTAGATTATACATAGTGTCATTATATATATATATATATATATATATATATATATATAAATATATATATATATATATATATATATATATATATATATATATATATATATATATATATATATATGTGAGTGTGATTGTATTATATATAGGGTATACATATATTGATATATATGGGTAGTAGATAGAATTATGTATATATATATATATATATATATATATATATATATATATATATATATATATATATATGACTTACTAAGTATAGGTTTATATGAAAACCTATGACAACTAGCCTATGGCCTAAGTGACTAGCCTATGGCATTAGGGACTAACCCCAAATGACCTAATGACTTAAATACTAACTAGTTGAACCTTGTTGACTAAGGGTTGACCAAAGTTAACCTTAGGTCAAATTTGACCTAGTTAACCTAGAATTGACTAGGATTGACCTAAAATGACTAGTTTAACTAGTTTGACTAAAACCCTAACTAGTTTGACTATAGTTGACCTAACTTTGACTAGTTTGACTTTAGAGTTGACCAGAGTTGACAAAGAGTTGACTTTTGACCAGATTGACCTAGAATCATGTAGTATGCATAGTGAACTTCATTTTTACTATTTAGAATACATTGTGACTTGTGTTGCTCTGATCAGGAGCCAGACACCTCTCCTCAGACAGCATATTTTCTACAGACATTCATACAGCAGGCGAGTACATTCTCTGACCGTTTCATACTTGTTCAGGCTTTACTTCTCGCTCTAGATTACTTTACTTGATGCTGTCACATTGATAACACGGATTGGTACTATATGGATCTTTACATAAGATGTTATCCCTCTCGGGAGCATCGGGTACTTCATGTTACGTGTGTTTCACTATCATCATGTACTCCTATGCTTCCATCATTCTTGTGTACTCATGTGATCATGTACTCTCATGATTCACTGAGCCCTCATGTATAACTTCACGTATACTCATTTATGAGCCTCATGTGAAGTAATCATGTATAATAACGTAACTTGTCTAGATCCTTGTGTATTGATTGGGGAAATTGGAGAGTAGAAGTAGACATGTGAATAATTCCAAAGTAGTGTAATCATGTGCAAACTCAGTAGTGTAATCATGTATAAATTCTAGCCATTCACATGCCTATCTTGTACTCTATATCACTAGTCACTTACAGTTCTCTATATACAGTAGATATTTCCTTACAGCTATCTCTTTACAGCATATATTTCCTTTCAGCATTTTCTGTATCTTACTCTATTGCCTGTATCGTATTTCCTAACCTGATATGAACTGTGTGAGATGTATTGTGCTCGTTCCTATCCTGACTGGACCTGTTGAAAATATTACAGAGGATGAGGATGAGGTATGGGTGACTACATATTATGGAGCAGGACTAGATGACACTTGTGTTGAGGACCCTCAGCAGGATCCACCTACAGCTGAGGATGTTACTCCATTAGTCTAGACCAGTTAGCTAGACAGTCTTCTCTACTTATTATTTTGTCTCACATTCTGAGTTGTATTTTGAGATGTTGAGATGTATAGACCTTTAGACTTATTGTATTATGAGTTGACATTCTGGATGTTATGTATCCTAGACACTTAGACTTATTTCATCTATGCTACTGTTCTCTTGAGTTACTATCTATCTATCTGTCTTTCATTCTTCTACCTTAGATGTGATTGAGACTGTATATTGTGATGTCACCTCCATTCGGAGAGTATAAACTGTACAGGTACCTTTATATTGTTAGATGATTGACCTAGGACAGCGTTCTACCGCCGACACTGCGGCGTAGGCTGGACGTACCCACGTCTTGTGCTCTTACTCTAGGGTGCGGGTCATGACACGTTTTTGGTGGTGGCCCATGCAGGTCGTGTTTATGTGGTGGTATTCGAACTAGAGTATCGCCACAGCCTGCAGTAGGAAATAGGATGTAGTTTCGAGGTACTCAATCACATTAGGAAAAACTCTTATCTAAATCCCTGCTATCTAAATTCTTGCTGATATTGTCTTTCTTTTGAAATAAACTGTCCCCTTTGACTATATCGTTTCTTCTTCGTATTGATTTTTCTTGTTGATCTGTCTTCAGGATGGTGGAGACACGATCACAGCGTCTCGGTCCAGGTGACACCGCTGAGAGGTCTGCCACCTCTCGTCCAGCTCACCAGGACCCGGGGACCACAGCTCCCCTTACTCCAGCTCATGTGGGAGCTTCTGCCATATTTGGGGGTGTCTACGTATTCGGGGGACCATCCTAGCTACCCCAGACATGCCTCTCCCGCAGTTTCGTCAGCCACAGTTTCAGCAGCACCAGCCGCAGTTCCAGTCGCCGATGCCATCTGGATTAGTGGATGCTGCACAGATGTTTTCATACTTCCAGCATTTCCTAGAGATGCAGCAGGCCCAGCAGCAACGTCAGACAGCAGAGTTTACCAGGGGCATAGATGAGGCCCATCAGCTGGCTATAGCGACGGTGGAGAGGTTGGCTGTCCAGCCACAGGGAGGATTGGGACAGCCACGGCAGCAGAGGATTCCGGGCATTCAGGACTTCAAGAAGATGAACCCCAGGGACTTCTTGGGGACAGAAGGGATTCTTTATGCTGATGACTGGATTGAGCACATTGAGGAGATCTTCCGACTCGCGGAGATACCAGCCGGACTCCAGATAGAGGCAGCAGCCAGCCAGATGCAGGATCTTGCCCGTACCTGGTATCAGACGGACCCGAGAGTAAGCACTCCAGGGCAGACATGGAGAGCTTTCAAGGAGCTCTTCAAGGGGAAGTTTTTCCCGGATCAGGCAGTCGGTGCTTTGGAGACCCAGTTCGAGAACCTGGTTCAGGGGAACCAGACTGTAGAGGAGTATTCTGGTGAGTTTTGCCGATTGAGCAGATTCGTGGAGGGCCTTAGCGAGACAGCGAAGGCGAGGAGGTTCAGGAAGGGCTTGGTCAAGGAGGTCAAGTCCTTGACCAAGAGTGACAGGAATGCCACTTTTGAGGAGATCCTATCAGGAGCGATGGCGGCTGAGGATGATCTTGAGCTGAAGCTCAAGTGGGGCCGCGACACCCAGGGAGCTGGCAGCAGTGGAGGACAGGCCAAGAGGCCTCATTTTCAGCACCAGCAGCAGAGGCCATTCCAGCAGCAGAGGCCGTTCCAGCAGGTGCAACAGCAGCCGAGGCACCAGCAGCAGGCACCCAGGCAGCAGGTCGTCAGTTGCACTTTCTGCAAGAAGCAGGGTCATGGATGGATTGACTGCAGAAAGAGGCTTGGCAGGTGTCTATTATGTGGTTCCGGAGACCACCAGCTGAGAGAGTGTCCCATGTCTTCGGGACGACCAGTTCAGGAAGGCAGAGCCAAGGCTCTGGCAGGGCAGCAGAAGGGACCTTTGCCGACTCACCAGCAGAGGTTCACCCAGCACCAGCATCAGGCCAGGGGTGGTTAGCAGGGGCGAGCCTACGCCATGGCAGCAGAGGATGCTGAGGTTACTGGAGAGCTGATAGCAGGTTCTATTCTTCTCGACTCTATTCCAGCTTATGTATTGTTCGATTCTGGGGCTTCCCATAGCTTTGTATCAGTATCTTTTGCGATTCAACATCATGTTATATCTGAATCGTTGCCTAGGACTTGCAAGATCACGACCGGGGGTGGCATTATCCTCGTTCGTGATGTTTGCAAGGGACGGAGAGTAGTTTTGGGAGGCCGAGAGTTGGATGTGTGTTTGCTCGTAATGCCACTACCGAACTACGATATTGTGCTCGGTATGGATTGGTTGAGCAGGCACCACGCCAGCATAGATTGCCGCGGGGGTAGAGTTCTGTTCAGAGCGCCAGGAGAGCCAGAGTTTGTATATTCCCGATGGCAGGCAGAGCAGACTGGCGGAGTTTTCTGTGGAGCTTCAGTAGAGGAGCAGCCAGCTCCATATCCATTGATAGCTGAGTTCATAGACGTATTTCCAGAGGAGTTACCTGGGCTTCCACCAGACAGAGACGTTGAGTTCTCGATCGACTTGGTTCCAGGTGCGGAACCGATTTCTCAGCATGTCTATCGAGTGAACAACATTGAGTTAGTAGAATTGAAGAAGCAGGTGGATGAGTTACAGGACAAGGGCTTCATTCGCTCTAGTTTTTTACCATGGGGTGCACCGGTACTCTTTGTACCGAAGAAGGATGGGTCGGTACGGATGTGTATCGACTACAGGGCACTCAACAGTCTGACGATCAAGAACAGATATCCACTGCCGCGGATCGACGATCTCTTCGATCAGTTGAGCGGAGCTCGGGTATTCTCGAAGATCGATCTGAGGTCAGGCTACCACCAGGTGAAGGTGAAGAGGGAGGATATCCCCAAGACGGCGTTCAGGACGCGGTACGGCCAGTTCGAGTTTATGGTGATGCCGTTTGGGTTGACTAATGCCTCGACGGTGTTCATGAACTTGATGAACAAGGTGTTCCACCAGTACTTAGATAAGTTCGTGGTGGTGTTCATCGACGACATCCTGGTGTACTCGAAGACAGAGGAGAAGCATGAGGAGCACTTGAGAGTGGTCCTGGAGACTCTCAGGCAGGAGCAGCTTTACGGTAAGCTCTCGAAGTGCGAGTTCTTCCTAGACAGAGTTGACTTCCTGGGTCATGTGGTGACTGGAGATGGGATCTCAGTCGACCCAAGGAAGATATCAGCAGTTGAGGCTTGGGCAGCACCGACATCAGTGGCAGAGATCAGGAGCTTTCTAGGATTGGCAGGCTACTACAGGAGGTTCGTCCAGGATTTCTCCCGGGTTGCAGAGCCGTTGTCTAGGCTGACCCGGAAGGATGCAGAGTTTCTCTGGTCAGAGGAGTGTCAGGCCGCTTTCGATAAGTTGAAGAAGCGGTTGACGACAGCTCCGATTCTGACATTGCCATCAGGATCAGGCGGGTTCACTATCTACAGTGACGCCTCGGGGAAGGGTTTGGGTTGTGTCTTGCAGCAGCATGGGAAGGTGATTGTCTATGCTTCCAGGCAGTTACGTCCCCATGAGAAGAACTACCCTACCCATGATTTGGAGTTAGCGGCAGTTATCTTTGCTCTGAAGCTGTGGAAACACTATTTGTATGGAGAGCGCGTAGAGATATTTACAGACCACAAGAGCTTGAAATACGTATTTACGCAGAAGAAGCTGAACATGAGGCAGCGTAGATGGCTGGAGCTGATGAAGGACTTTGATATTCTGCTGCAGTATCACCCAGGGAAGGCCAACGTAGTTGCCGATACGTTGAGCAGATATCCGTCAGTTATGTGTTTGACGATGGATCGTCACTTGTTAGCAGACTTGGAGAGCCTTGGGATCGAGGTGATTGTGTCGGAAGTGCAGATGCAGATGTGGGGCCTCCAGATTCAGTCGGACTTGATTGATAGGATCAAGTCGGCTCAGTTCGATGACATTTCTCTACGATGCATCAGGGAGCAGGTCAGCGCAGGATTTACGGACGATGAGTTCACTCTTGCAGGGGATGGCGCATTGAGGCACGGTTCCAGACTGTGTGTGCCCAGTGGAGACTTTCGGGAGCAGGTTATGCAGGAGGCCCACCGTTCTCAGTACTCGATACATCCGGGAGCCAACAAGATGTATAGGGATCTGAGAGAGCATGTATGGTGGAGTGGGATGAAGCGCGAGGTAGCACACTTCGTAGCCAGGTGTTTGATCTGCCAGCAGGTCAAGGCAGAGAGGCAGAGGCCAGGAGGACTGTTGCAGCCATTGCCCATTCCAGAGTGGAAGTGGGAGCACATCACGATGGACTTTGTTTCGGGATTGCCGCGTACTCCAGGAGGGAAGGATGCGATTTGGGTCATCGTCGACAAGTTGACCAAATCGGCCCACTTCTTGCCATTCAAAGTGGGTTTATCTACCGAGAAGCTATCAGAGATGTATATGAGGCAGATAGTCAGACTTCATGGAGTTTCAGTGAGCATTGTATCGGACCGGGACAGTCGTTTCACTTCACATTTCTGGAGGAGCTTGCATATTAGCTTGGGCACTCAGCTCAAGTTTAGTACTGCATACCACCCTCAGACAGACGGACAGTCAGAGCGGACCATTCAGACGCTGGAGGACATGCTGCGGACTTGTGTCTTGGACTTTGGAGGATCTTGGGAGAGTCACCTGCACTTAGTAGAGTTTGCATACAACAACAACTTTCCGGTCAGCATTGAGATATCCCCTTTCGAGGCACTGTATGGGCGTAGATGTCGTACACCCTTGTCTTGGGATGATGTTGGAGAGCGAGTTTTATTGGGGCCTGAGATGGTTGTAGATACAGCAGAGAAGGTGAAGCTCATCAGAGATCGGCTTCGCGTGGCACAGGATAGACATCGGCATTGGGCCGACAACCACCGCAGACCTTTGGAGTTTGAGGTACAGTTTAGAGATAGGATTAGAATTAGGTTGTCTTGTTTGTATTTTGTTAACCATGTTTGATTATCATAATTAAATTGAGACCTTGTTTGTGATTAGGTTGGAGACCAGGTATTCTTGAGGATATCTCCGACACATGGCACGATACGTTTTGGTGGAGGTGGGAAGCTTAGCCCACGTTTCATCGGCCCTTTCGTTATCAGCGGAAGAGTCGGTGACGTGTCTTACAGGCTAGACTTACCACCAGCATTGTAGGAGTCCACAACGTATTTCACGTGTCGCAGTTGAGACGGTACGTGGTAGATCCTAGCCATGTACTTGATCATTCCGAGATCGAGGTAGGTCATACTCTTCGTTATCCAGAGCAGCCTGTTGAGATTCTGGATCGACGGAAGAAGGCATTGAGGAACCAGACGATACCATTGGTTCGTGTCGCATAGAGGCATCATTCTCCAGGAGAGTCCACCTGGGAACGGGAGGATGAGATGCGCGAGCGATACCCTTATCTATTTGTACCTTGAGGTATAATTTTCTATCCTTCTCATCAGTTTCAGTTTCGTCTTTAAATTTTGAGGACGAAATTATTGTTAGGAGGGTAGACTTGTAACACCCAGTTTCTGAAATTGGGATATTTTTGAAAATTTATTATTTTATTAATTATTAATGGTGTTTTAGTCATGATATGATTTTTGGTGATTATTAGTGTAATTAAAACCATTTCCTAAGTCATGACTTATGACTTTGTGACTTACTACAAAACCTTAGTGTAAACCCTAGTTATTCCTTAAACTAGGAGTTGCCATGACCATGTGAGCCTAGCCATAGGCTTAGAACATCAAATTAGTGATTTTAGCCTAAAAGGGTATTTTGGTAAATTACTAGATTTTATTTGGAATTATGTGATTTTAATATTATTTAATCATGGTTAAGTACCATGAGTAGCCCCTAACCTATCTCACCCTAATCTAGAGGTTAGCTACTAACCTAGAAGTTAGAGGAGGGATAATTGGTCATGGGTTAAAGCAATGAAAATATCTAGATATTGACAAAATGGATATTTTGCTTGAAACCCTCAAAAGTATCCCAACTTTAGCACCAAAGTCTTGCCTTCACCATGAAGGAAAGGGAAAGGACACCCCCCCTTGCCATGGCCGGCCAAGGACACCCCCTAGCAGCCACACCATTCTATATAACCTCATCAAATCATTCATGAACATTTTACATGAATTTTAATCCTACAAAATCCCATTTCCTTCAAACCTACACAACTTGATCATTTTTGATCCAAATCACCTCTAGTCTTTTGCATTGGGACCCTACAACATCAAGGGTGCTAAGGGAGGCTAGCAATCCAGATTTCATGAGCTTTGGATATCACCAAGTGGAAGGAAGCACACCCCCTCTTTATTGATTTTTCCTTGGAATTGCACAAATAGGTAAAAGCCCTCAAACCTAGTTAATATTCTGTTTTTTCTTCATAAATGCATGCATATAGGTCTACCCTAACTGTGGGTCTAGTTTGGTGAAATTTAGAGTTGGTTTGGTGTCCGTATCGGACACGTATCCTAGGCTATAAAGCCTTGTTTGGTAAAATGCCTCAAAGAAATGGTTTTTATGTTTTTGTAAAACAAATTACATTTTTGTGTTAGCCCTAGACTTGTAGGTTACAACTACACTTGACTGAGCACATTTTTGTGCTGTGTCCGTGTCCAAAATGGACACGAACCCGCTGCACGAGGCTCGCGTGTGTGCCCTGCTACTACGCTCCTCGTGCTCACTGCACAGAGCACTAGGACACGTGAAATTTGACTTGGACACGGGGGCAATGTCTGCGAGCATGCCCCAAGAGTTTCGTGTCGCGTCGTGTCGTGTCGTGTCGAGTGAGAAATCTCACTCGTACTGGACACGCACTGTCAGTGCACACGCGCGCGGGGGACAACTTCGTACGTATCGTGTCGCGCGGACACGACACTTGGGCACCTCGTGGTGACACGAGCATGTAGCCCATCATATGGCGTACACGAGGACACGAGCACGAGATGTGTCGTATCCTGTGTCACGAGCACGAGGCGCTCGACCGCGTGCACGACTCGGTCTGAACGCGTGTATCAGTCGTGTTTTTCATGACTGATACGATCTTCGTATCGTGTCCTGGAGTGTCGTAGACACGTATCAGTGTGTCCGTCATGTAGCCCTATAGGTGGGCTATACGTGTGCATGACCACGAGACGTGTCGTGTCTCGTGGTGTGTCTACGAGAGTGTGGAACGTGTGCACGACGCTGTGTACGTGTGTGCGTATCCTAGTTTACCCGATTTGGGTTTTGAGAGTTTAGACCAATCAATTCGTGTCGTGGTGTCGTGTCAGGCACCTAGGACACTAGAGGACACTTGGGGCATTACTTACCAACCACTGGTTTCGAACCTTAGTGGGGTTTTGGACACGAAATCAAGTTTACCTACTTTTCCTATACACAGTCCATATTTCCAGATTTGGGATAATTTCCCAGTTTTTAAAATCGAATTTTAAAACTATTTTTATTATGATTTATACATGTATACGTATATTTTCAGTGTATGTATAGGTAGTGTATGTATATGTGTGTGTGTAGATGAGAATTGAGGATATACATATGTGTATATATGTAGTTATGTATATATATACATATATATGTATATAGGTGTATTGTGTGTGTGTGTGGGGGGCTAATTTCTGTTTCCAGAAATCTGGAACCCCCCCTCCTGTCCAGCACTCTAACACTCTCTCTCTTTCACTCTTTCTCACTGTTCTCTCTCACTCTAACTCTCTCTTTCACTCTATCTCACTTCCCTCTCTATATATATGAATCATATATATATTTGTATATATATATATATATATATATATATATATATATATATATATATATATATATATATATATATATATATATGCATATATTGATATATATATTGTATTAGATTATACATAGTGTCATTATATATATATGTGAGTGTGATTGTATTATATATAGGGTATACATATATTGATATATATGGGTAGTAGATAGAATTATGTATATATATATATATATATATATATATATATATATATATATATATATATATATATATATATATATATATATATATAAAAAAAAATATATATATATATATATATATGACTTACTAAGTATAGTTTTATATGAAAACCTATGACAACTAGCCTATGGCCTAAGTGACTAGCCTATGGCATTAGGGGCTAACCCCAATTGACCTAATGACTTAAACACTAACTAGTTGAACCTTGTTGACTAAGGGTTGACCAGAGTCAACCTTAGGTCAAATTTGACCTAGTTAACCTAGAATTGACTAGGATTGACCTAAAATGACTAGTTTAACTAGTTTGACTAAAATCCTAACTAGTTTGACTATGGTTGACCTAACTTTGACTAGTTTGACTTTAGAGTTGACCAGAGTTGACAAAGAGTTGACTTTTGACCAGATTGACCTAGAATCATGTAGTATGCATAGTGAACTTCATTTTTACTATTTAGAATACATTGTGACTTGTGTTGCTCTGATCAGGAGCCAGACACCTCTCCTCAGACAGCATATTCTCTACAGACATTCATACAGTAGGCGAGTACATTCTCTGACCGTTTCATACTTGTTCAGGCTTTACTTCTCGCTCTAGATTACTTTACTTGATACTGTCACATTGGTAACACGGATTGGTACTATATGGATCTTTACATGAGATGTTATCCCTCTCGGGAGCATCGGGTACTTCATGTTACGTGTGTTTCACTATCATCATGTACTCCTATGCTTCCATCATTCATGTGTACTCATGTGATCATGTACTCTCATGATTCACTGAGCCCTCATGTATAACTTCACGCATACTCATTTATGAGCCTCATGTGAAGTAATCATGTATAATAACGTAACTTGTCTAGATCCTTGTGTATTGATTGGGAAAACGGGAGAGTAGAAGTAGACATGTGAATAATTCCAAAGTAGTGTAATCATGTGCAAACTCAGTAGTGTAATCATGTATAAATTCTAGCCATTCACATGCCTATCTTGTACTCTATATCACTAGTCACTTACAGTTCTCTATATACAGTAGATTTTCCTTACAGCTATCTCTTTACAGCGTATATTTCCTTTCAGCATTTCCTGTATCTTACTCTATTGCATGTATCGTATTTTCTAACCTGATATGAACTGTGTGAGATGTATTGTGCTCGTTCCTGTCCTGACTGGACCTGTTAAAAATATTACAGAGGATGAGGATGAGGCATGGGTGACTACATATAATGGAGCAGGACTAGATGACACTTGTGTTGAGGACCCTCAGCAGGATCCACCTGCAGCTGAGGATGTTGCTCCAGTAGTCTAGACCAGTTAGCTAGACAGTCTTCTCTACTTATTATTTTGTCTCACATTCTGAGTTGTATTTTGAGATGTTGAGATGTATAGACCTTTAGACTTATTGTATTATGAGTTGACATTCTGGATGTTATGTATCCTAGACACTTAGACTTATTTCATCTATGCTACTGTTCTCTTGAGTTACTATCTATCTATCTGTCTTTCATTCTTCTACCTTAGATGTGATTGAGACTGTATATTGTGATGTCAGCTCCATTCGGAGAGTATAAACTGTACATGTACCTTTATATTGTTAGATGATTGACCTAGGACAGTGTTCTACCGCCGACACTGCGACGTAGGCTGGACGTACCCACGTCTCGTGCCCTTACTCTAGGGTGCGGGTCGTGACAGTAAGAACTCTGGTCTCCATTGCAGCAAACTATCGGTGGAAGCTATACCAATTAGCTGTGAAGAATGCATTTCTCAATGGGGACCTACAAGAAGAAGTGTACATGGAACTCCCGCCAGGGTGCTACGCTACAGAATCAGACGGAGGAACGTTGCATGGAAAAGTGTACAAACTAAAGAAGTCGCTATATGGGCTCAAGCAATCTCCTCGAACCTGGTTTGACAAATTTAGAAAGGCTGTTACAAGCATGGGATACCATCAAGCAAATACAGATCATACTGTCTTTCTTCAGCATGCAAGAGGCCACATCACTATACTTGCTGTATACGTGGATGATATAGTAATCACAGGTAATGATGAAGTCGAGATCGCTAAGCTGAAGTCAAAACTCGCGAAGGAGTTTGAAGTGAAGGATTTAGGAGCGATGAGGTACTTTCTAGGTATCGAGGTGTGTGAAGGTGAACAAGAAATTGTTCTCTCACAGAGAAAATACACACTAGATCTGCTGAAGGAGACAGGGATGCTGGGATGCAAAGCAACAGTCACTCTAATTGACCAGAAGAGCAAGTTGGGAGCAGAAGCAGGAGAGCCAGTTGATCGTGAAAGATATCAACGACTTGTAGGGAGATTGATTTATCTAGAGCACACTCGCCCTGATATCTCATTTACGGTGAGTGTAGTAAGTCGCTACATGCATGATCCAAGAATGGGTCATATGGATGCAGTGTTTCAGATCTTGAGATATCTGAAAGGGACGCCGGGAAAAGGGCTATGGTTCAAGAAGAATGGATGTATAGAAGTTGAGGGATACTACGATGTAGACTGGGCGAGCTTCATAGACGATAGATGGTCTACCACGGGATATTGTGTCTTTGTAGGAGAAAACTTGGTCTCATGGAGAAGCAAAAAATAGTCAGTGGTAGCACGATCTACAGCTGAAGCAGAATACAGAGCAATGGCTTTAGGAGTGTCAAAATTGCTGTGGGTGAAAGCATTGCTGACAGAGTTGAAGCTGGACAAGGGAGCACCGTTACATCTTTTGAGCGATAGTCAAGCTGCAATAAGTATAGCTAACAATCCAGTTCAGTACGACAGAACGAAGCACATCAAGATCGATCGATTCTTCATCAAAGAGAAGCTGGAACAAGGGATACTGAAGATTGATCATGTTCGCTCAGAAGAACAAGTGGCAGACTGTTTGGCTAAGGGTCTTAGTTCATTAAGTATGTCGAAGCTATATAACCAGATGGGAATGATTAATATCTATCGCCCATCTTGAGGGGGAGTATTGAGAACTAATAAGGGATTTAGTCCCACATTGAAAAAATATAGTATGAATAGGAGCTAGACTCCCTATAAATAGTGGAGTAGCCAATCAATAATAATATAACAATTATTCTCTACAATTAGTAATCATTCAGTTACAGAATATCATGTTAGTAACAACTCCAACATTAGCGACCCTCATCATATGATTCTTAAGTTTAAAGGCGTCAAACTAAGTGCCCAATTTTATTTTATTTTAATGAGAACATCACGATCAACAAAACATATCATCAAAAATCTAATGGTTTCTCTTGTCCCAAATACATCAAACTAAAGTCATAATAGAAAATTTCAAAAAGAGCATCATAGTTTAAATGAATTCCAAAAAAAGCATTAGATTTAATAAAATTGTATAGAAAGGTCCCAACCGGACTTTAAAAGTTTGACTGCTGATGTCAGCCTGTTTAAGGAGAGTGGACGGAGAGCTTAAAGAGTGGGAAAGGGGATTAGAGAGCAGTCGGACTTTTGAAGTCCGATTGCTGAAGTCATGGGCCGGACTTCAAAAGTCCGGTGGTTATTTAATTCCAACGGCTCTAGTTTTTTAAAACCTATATATATACGTGTAAACCCACCACTTCACTCATCTTCCAAATTTTATCTCTCAAATTTCATCTCCCAAATTTCATCCCCAAATTTTGCACAATATTTCTACACAATTTTTAATTATTTCCGGGTAAACTAATTAATATCAATTTGTACAATATTGGGGTTAAATATTTCAATAAATTTTGGGGGACAATTTTTCTACACATTTTGGGGTACAATATTTTTACAACTTTTCTACAAAATTCTGGGATATTTTTCAATATTTCTATTTTTTTACAATATTTCTAACAACTTCTAATTATATTTATAATTTTTCTAATTATTTCTACAATATATCTAATTTTTCTTCAATATTCTTATTTATTTCTAATTATTTTTAAACAATATTTCTAACTATTTGTAATTATAGTTCTAATATTTCTAATTATTTGTACAATATTTATAATTATATTTCTAATTTATTTTCTAGAATATTTTTTTACACTATTTTCTACAAATTTTTCTAATAAAAATAATATCATAATTTGCAGATTATTTCTACAAATATTGTCTACACTATTTCTACAAATATTTGTAGAAATTAATTTCTACATTATTTCCACCAATATTTTCTAAAAACATTTCTATAAATATTTCTACATTAATTTCTATGAAAAAAACTACTAATAATTTCTACTAAATTTTTTTACATATTTTTAAAAATTCGGCTCCTTGCGTCAGCAGCTGACGTCAGCAGTCGGACTTTAAAGTTCGGCTTCTTTTTTTTTTAGTGCAGGCTTCTCTCTTAATTACATCTCTTAATTACATTAACAGCAGCCAGACTTTAAAAGTCCGGTCCAGTGCTCATTTCACAATTTCCAAAAACCTAATGTTCTTTTTGGAATTCATTTAAACTATGATGCTCTTTTTGAAATTTTCTGAAGTCATAACGACAATTATTTTGCATCTTGCATCTCTATGTAGTATCCAAGAATCATAAATAATATATATAAGAAAAACAATTGGCCCCAACAACTTGTTAGAAATTATTTTTTTTCTCATTTTGAAATCTACAAACAAAATAAATAAGAAAAAATAAGGTTACCGGCCTCCGGAGAAGTCACGCACGTATCACTGTCCTAAGAATTAATTTGGGTCTATATGCAGACTTGTTCCAATGCTCCTAATAGTAAAACTCGCGCTCTACCGGTATCTCCTAGTCGGACACAACTCAAAAAAGAGCAACCATGACTTAGCTCTGCCAGAGCAAAGATGAAGAACAGAAGAGCTTTTAGGAAGACAAGATTCCGAGAGAGTTTTTACGTAGACTATTCTATGTATTGAGAAGATAAACAATCTCAATATATATAGGCTGTTCCCAGTCCTCTCCAACGGACACGAGAATTAAAGCCAATTAATCCAGACGTTACAAGGAGAATAAAGACCAATAAAACAGAGAAAAATGATAAAAACGTGAGAGTAATGAAATTAACATTGGAAAATTAATGAGCCAAACGTTCAGAATCTAAAAGAAAAAAAACGGTCATGAGCAGCAAAAGATATTTTAGGGTCTCAGCCCGAATCCGGAAAAAAATTGAATCGGCTCAGAACCGGCATATATGGACACGTACCCACACCCGTTATTCGCTCCGTGTCGAACAAAGGCAGAGTGCACGTGTGGCCTATAGTGCACCTACATAATACTTCAATGAAATAAGGAGAGCAAAGGAATATATACACGTTCGCCTACTCAAAATCGACTTAGCGACCAACTCGACTCGTTACTGTAAGCCCCTAGATTTTAAAATATTATTTTAAATAATTTTAATAGCATTTATATCTTTAAAATGAATTATTATAATTATTAGGAATTTTTCTAGAATTTTTAAATGATTTTTAAATAATTTTTAAAGCAAAAAATATTATTTTGTAATTATTTAAATTGTTTTAATATCGATTTGTAATTGTTTTAATTGTTTTAAGCACTGTTTGCAAATTCGATTTGACTGTGCAAATAAAAATTTGCACAGAGCAAGGCGGTGGGGGGGTTTCGCAATACCAATAATTTAGGGGGGGTTTCTGCAAAACCCTAACCCGACCACCGCTCTGTCGCCATCTCCGGCTAACCCCGACCAAAACGCTAACCCTAACCCTAATCTAAAACCCTAATTCGATCGACCTTCGACCCTATAAAACCACCCCGACCCCAAACCCTAACTCTAGACCATTTCCCGACCACCACAGCACCGGCCGACCCCCATGTTGGCCCATTGGTCATGGTCAAACCTGATTTTAATAATTGATCAAACTCTGTCTTGATATAAATACAAGTCAACTCAGATGTTTACCTACGATGTTTTGGATACTGCTCAACAATGGATATCAACAATGTTCAAGACTGAAGCTGTTTGCCATTCAGAATGTACTTCCTGTTATGCAATGTAATTTTTCATTTTATTGAGTCTAGGAATACATTGTACATCGAGTCGTACTGGCAAATAGGCTATCCTAAAACGTTTTTCAAAATCATCCTATTCTTTACAAATGACCTACGTTTTTTAAAAATATTCTTTTTACAAAAGCTTCTGAAGGATCTTTCAAAAAGCCAAAATTTATTTTCTCCAAAAATGAACTGGTAGAACCCCAGGAGAACTCGGGCCGAGTTCCGGCCAGAGTTCGGCCAGAGTTCGGCTATTTGGAACGTTAGTGAACGTTGGGTTTTTGAACTTGGTCATCCTTCAGTTACGGTTTGTTACAAAGAGTTCTGTCCGAGTTCTGCCCGAATTCTGTCAGAGTTCTGTCTTTGGAAAAACTATAAATAGAGAAGTATTTCGATCATTTCAAATCACCAATTCACTTTCAATCTCTTCTCTTCCTGAGCTTACATTCTTCCAAAGAGTTCTTAAAAGCTTTCATTTTCAAATCCCAAGCCAGTTACAATCCTCTAGTCGATTTGCCAGTACGGTACGGTCTAGAAGTTTCAGAGTGATTGTAATCAAAGGCTTGATAGAAAGATTCAACTCTTCACAATTGAAGTTTGTCGAGTTTTTCGTATCAAAGCTCGCGTTTGTAGAAGTTGCAAGGACTTCGTATGAAAACTTGCGAGATTTTTCAATAGTGGATTCAACTGGAAGCTAGAGTTCTTTCGACTGGACTAGTCCTCACAAGAGGGAAACCAGTATAAATCTCGGTGTTTGCGTTTGCCTTCTGATCTCTTTTAAATTTTGTCATTTACTTTTTGTGATTATTATTTTATCTATGATCTAACTGCTAACAAGTTTTTAATTAGCAATATTCCGCTGCCTACTCTATTCACCCCCCTCTAGAGTATTCTGCTTTACGATTTCGTTCCTACAATTGGTATCAGAGCGGGTTATACAGGTAAAGCAAGGTAAAATTCTAGTTATATTCAATTTTTATATAGATCACAGCATTACACATGGCAACTGTGAAATTCACAAGTGAAGGCCAAGCCACAAACAGACCTCCACTGTTTGACGGCACAAACTACACTTATTGGAAAATACGTATGAGTTTCTTTCTGAAATCTCTTGATTTTGACTTATGGTCTATGGTTATTGATGGATATAAAAAGCTACCTCGTATAAATATTGATGGAGTTTTATCTGAAAACCCCATGACAAATATACAGAGGAAGAAAAGAATAAGACCAGTCTTGACGCACGTGCTATTAATACTTTATTTTGTGCTTTAGACAGAACTGAATTCAACAGGGTGTCTACTTGCACAACATCAAACGAAGTGTGAAAACTTCTCGAAGTAACCCACGAAGGAACAACACAAGTCAAGGAGTCAAAGATCAGCAGACTTACTCAGGAGTATGAGGCGTTCAAAATGAAGCCAAGTGAATTAGTCACTCAGATGTTTATAAGATTCTTGGATATTGTAAATCCTCTGTCCTCACTAGGCAAAGATTACAGTAACCATGAGAAGATTCATAAACTTCTACGAGCCCTTACAAAGAACTGGATTCCAAAGGCTACATCAATCATTGAAGGGAACGACCTCTCAACAATGTCTCTAGAAACACTCATGGGTAAGCTACTCACTCACGAGTTAGAACTTCAAGACTTTGAAGATGCTACACCAAAGGAAAAGTCAGAGAAGACGATCGCTCTCAAGGCTCAACATAGAAGAACCATCGAAGATGATTTCGACGACAGCGACTCCGACTCTGAAGATTAAGCTCTTCTGGTAAGAAAGTTCAAGAAGTTCATGAGATTTAACAGAAGAACAAAGGACAGCAAAGACAACAACAACAACGAGGAAGATCCTATTTGCTACGGATGCAAGAAGAAATGACACATGAAGAAAGATTGCCCCTCAGCATCATCATCAAAGAAAAATAACAAATATGACAAAGGCTACCTGAAGAAATCTACATCAAGGAAGTACGCCAACACAAGCATATGGCATAAAAGTGAAGCCAGCGACTCAGAAGATGAACAATCAGATGACGCTGCAAATGTGTGCTTGATGGCTTGCGATCAGGTAATCACTAATCCTCTATTTGACCCTTATGATGATTTCACCTTTGAGCAATTAGGAGAGGCTTTCAGTGAACTGTTAGATGATTACAGGAAACTGTATAGTAAATATGAAACCTCTAAGAAGGTACTCAAAGAGTACAAAGGTGAAATAGGAAGACTTACCGACCTACTAGATCAGGTTAGAGATAATGACTCTTCAAATGAGTCTGGTAAGCTTTTTTCTATTAAATTGTTGTTACACGAGACTGTTAAGCTATCCGAAGAAAAAGACCAAACTATTATCCAGTTAAAGGAAGACCTATCTAAGGATTGAAAGAGTCTCCAGTGTGCATAGGTCAGATTAGATTCACTTACATCTGACTATACTAGATTATATGACACTTCCAAAAAGTTGGAAATTAGTTTAGGAAAACGGCCTGAAGTTGCTGCTTCCTATTCTAACACGTGTCAATTACCGAATCATCGGAACACGCCCAACACTGTCAGACCAAACCATACCAAGACTATGCCCAAGAAGACTAATAGGCATGCATTCTTCTATACTAGAAAACCAAAACATACCAATCATGCACCTCACACTACTTTCAACACTCAACATGCTAAATGTCATTACTGTGGCCTCATTGGTCATATATCTTCTGCATGTAGAATCAGAAAGTTAGCAGATTTAAATATTTATGCATGGATACCGAAAACTAACCAGTCAGGACCCTACAAAAAATGGGTACCAAAAGTTTCATCTGCAAATTGTTTTGTAGGTGGGACACCCTTCACATGCTATGAGCAAATGGATCCTCGACAGCGGTTGCCCACGGCACATGACCGGTGACGCTTCATTATTTGCAACACTGTCGAAGAGGAATAAAGAAGGATACGTCTCCTTCGGTAATAATTTGAGAGGGTATATAATCGGTATTGGTGACATTGGTAAGGCTCCCTATCCAGTGATTAAAGATGTTTGTCTTGTTACCGAGTTAAAACATAATCTGCTCAGCATAAGCCATTTAGCTGATCACGGTTATGGCATTAACTTCGTAAAAGATAAATGTACTATTATTGATAGTTCAACTGACAGTACTATATTTGAAGGTATTAGGGAAGACAATATATATGTATTCTATTTGTTGGAAGATGCTGACACAGTAGGTAGATGTTTGATGGCCAAAAGCATTGAGAGTCAACTATGGCATATGAGACTCGGTCATGCAAATATGGATACAATTTCAAGATTATCTATGAAGAAGTTGGTACGCGGCTTACCGGATATTTCTTTCAAGAAGGATACGGTATGTAGTAAATGTGAAAAGAACAAAGCTACCAAATCCGCATTCAAATCCAAGAATGCTGTAAGTACCACTAGACCTTTACAATTATTGTATATGGACTTATTTGGACCCAGCAGAATTGCTAGTCTAGGTGGTAAGTTATATGCATTTGTCATTATAGATGACTTCTCTAGATATACATGGGTTTATTTTCTTGCACGCAAGAATGATGCATTATCAGAATTCGTCGCCTTTTGCCAGAAAGTACAGAATGAAAAAGGGTTCATGATTACTCATATTCGTAGTTATCATGGCGACAAATTTGAGAATACAGAATTCAAGCAATTTTGTGACACACACGGTTATCTGCATGAATTCTCTTGCCCTAGGACTCCGCAACAAAATAGAGTTGTGGAACGTAAGAACAGAACTCTATCTGAAATAGCTAGAGTTATGTTAAACCAGTTTAGTCTACCTAGATATTTATGGACTGAAGCTGTAAATACAGCATGCTATATTCTCAATGGAGTTCTAATTCGACCTATATCGAAGAAGATTCCCTATGAATTATGGTTTGATAGAACACCAAATGTTTCTTATTTCAAAATCTTTGGTTGTAAATGTTTTATTCTTAATACCAAATATAATTTGAGTAAATTTGATGAAAAGGCCGATGAAGGTATATTTTTAGGTTATGCAACAAAGAGCAAAGGATATAGAGTCTTCAACAAAAGAACCATGATCATTGAAGAATCTATCAACGTCAAGTTTGATGAGCTAAATAAACACTTAGATGATGATGACAATGAAGACATAATCGCACCAAGTACAACCACTGCAAAACCTTCACACAAAGATACAGAACCATCACATCAGGCATCAGATGAACCTCCAAGCAAAGAAGCCAGAACTAGCAATCCTGAGACTACACCAAAAGAGATGAGATTCTTGGCTAGTCATTCAAAGGACTTGGTAATTGGTGAGATTACCAAAGGTATAAGTACTCGTTCCTCCAATAAAGATATAGCTTCTTGTGTTGCTTTTGTCTCGCAGTTTGAACCCAAAAATATTGATGAAACATGTAGTGATAATTTTTGGTTAGATGCTATGCAAGAGAAATTAAACCAATTTGAACGGAATCAAGTTTGGAAACTTGTTCCCAAGCCTATTGATCATCCGGTCATTGGCACCCGATGGGTATTCCGAAATAAACTGAACGAGAATGATTTAGTGACTCGTAATAAGGCTCGACTCGTAGCTCAAGGATACAATCAGGAAGAAGGTATCGACTACGATGAGACTTATGCCCCAGTTGCGAGATTAGAATCCATTCACATGTATGTACATTTGCATATTTTTAAAATTTTTAAGTTATTTCAAATGGATGTCAAAAGCGCATTTTTAAATGGTTTTATAAAAGAAGAGGTTTATGTAGCTCAACCACCCGGTTTTACTGATTTCAAATTTTCTGAATATGTTTTCAAGTTGAAGAAAGCTTTATACGGTTTAAAACAAGCCCCTCGTGCTTGGTACGATCGTCTAAGCACTTTTCTACTTGATAACGGTTTTTCAAAAGGAAAGGTTGACACTACTTTGTTTATAAAGTCTTTGAATAATAATATTCTTTTGGTTCAAGTCTATGTAGATGATATTATCTTTGGATCTACTGATGAATCTCTTTGTCAAAAATTTTCAAAGTGTATGCAGAATGAGTTTGAGATGAGCATGATGGGAGAGCTGAAATTCTTTCTCGGACTGCAAATCAAACAAACCAACAATGGGACGTTCATAAATCAAGCAAAATACACAAAGGATCTATTGAAGAAGTTCGACATGGAAACAGCAAAACCACTCAGTACTCCAATGGCGACTTCAACTAAGCTTGATATTGATGAACAAGGCAAATCTGTCGACATACGTAAGTATCAAGGTATGATCGATAGCTTACTATATTTAACTGCTAGTCGACCAAACATTATGTTTAGTGTTTGCTTATGTGCATGTTTTCAAGCTAATCCTAAGGAATCACATTTGTACGCAGTTAAGCGTATCTTCCGATACCTTAAAGGCACTTCTTCTGTCGGCTTATGGTATCCCAAAACTATGTCATTTGACCTAACCGGTTATTTCGATGCTGATTTTGCTGGATGCAAAGTAGATAAAAAAGCACTAGCGGCACATGTCATTTCCTAGGAAAAGCTCTAGTCTCTTGGTTTAGTAAAAAGCAAAATTCTGTTGCATTATCAACAACCGAGGCTGAGTATATCGCCACAGGACGTTGTTGTGCACAAATTTTGTGGATGAAACAAACCTTAGAAGACTATGGATTGCATTTTTCATACATACCCATTTTCTGTGATAACACTAGTTCTATTAATTTGACTAAGAATCCTGTATGTCATTCTCGTACTAAACATATCGAGATTCGACATCATTTTCTTAGAGATCATCAACAAAATGGAGATATAGACCTTGTATACATTGACACATAGAATCAATTAGCAGACATACTCACAAAACCTTTAGTGGAAGATCGTTTCAACTATTTACGTCGAGAATTAGGAATTTTAGATATCAATAATATTAACTAATTTTGTTTTATTAATTATTTATTCGATACTCATAAACTATTTTCGAGACAAGCCTAAAAAGAGTCTGTCTGTCACCACGACTACGGTCGAAGCGAAGCGGTATTTAAGAGTTCTCCGGTGAACCTCCGTTAGCTGGAACAGTACTCCTACAGCTAATCTGAGACAGATGCTGAGTAGAGAATATTAATTTATAAAATAATATTAATTATATTATTTTGAGATTTAAAATTACTAAACTTTGAATTAAGCATTTGAAACGAATTAATGAAAAAGAATGTGGCCTCATTTGAATTTTTTTTATATATAGTCAGGCAACCCTTGGTGAATTCGGTCCGAGTTCGGTCCGAATTCGGCCAGAGTTCGGCTGGGTATTTATATATACCAGTACCAACCCGAGTCTTCCTTCTTCTTCATTCTTCCCCACATCTTCATAACAGCAGTAGCGCCCCTGCGAAACCCTAGCTTCTTCTCCATCATTGTTCTTCCAAACCTTGTGGAGTTTCTCGTCAAAATTTTGGATTCGTGCGGAGATCGTCATCCTCTACAACATATCCAATTCTTGGAAGGTATAATCCCTTCTTTCCTCTACTTTTCAATACTTAGGTTTCTAGAAATTTTTGGAAAAGAATACCTAAGTTCAAATTTTTCAAGAGGAAGAAGACCAATGCTAGTGAAGAGGCATCGTCTTCAGATCCGCATACGGATTGCCTCTTTTCTCCGGTCCAACCGGACGATGGTGCGTCGGATGAGTTTTACTTTAAAACTTCCGATCACGCTTTATTGTGGTACGCCGACTTTATCATGCGTACTATTTGCACCGGATCACCGATTAAGTGGACTGTTTTTTCGGATCACCGCCCTTATTTTAAGGCATTAGGGTTACAACACTTTGTCACCTTACAATTCCCTATTGCCACTAATGCCATTAGATTATTCTATTGTAATTTCGTGTTAGACACTTTTACAGCGAGGACACATGTCGGAGGAATTGATATCGAATTCACTGATGAAAAGTTAGCAGAAATCCTTGGTATCCCAAACGAAGGTGCCCCGCTCGATGACATCACTGATTTTGATTTCTCCGATGGCACGACACTCGTTAGTTTCAAGAATGAACTTTGTGCGCCCACACGCGTTCTTCCTGGAAAGTTCAAGGCTAATAACTTGAACTTGTTTAACTATGAATTACATCACATCATCTATTCCACCTTACTTCCAAAATTCACTTCTAAAGATGATGTCACTGCACTTGAGCTTTCTGTTCTTTATCATATTCTTAAGGGGATTTCTTTTTCTGTCCCTAAGACTATCATCCAGATGATGGATAGATGTCGCGGGAGAGACCGCAACCTATCTTATGCGATGGTTATTTCTCGTATTTTTCAGAGATTTGATATTGATTTATCTACTTGTGCTGTCGACCCCGAGCCCAAGTTTCTCAAACTCTCTCGTTGCAGCATTGCATCGGTTCCTCCACCTACTGCACCTACTCCTCCTGCACCTACTCCCACAGCTCCCACAGCACCTGTTCCTCCTTATTCTTACCCTATGACATTTGAGGGTATACATCAGTACTTATCAGATCTGCAGTCTTTTTATGTTGAGACCTCTAGGGAACACGAGTTCCGTGATATGACTCGGTTCCAAGCGATTGCCAACTCCTTTGCCGATCTGAGGATTGCACAGACGGGTCATTCTGCTAGCTCTCTACCTCGAGACCCTTCTGTTTCTGGCTACCGTATTGACGACGAGGCGATACACTCTCTGTTCCAGCCAGGGAACGCCTATGATTGGTATCGTACCACTGGCGCCACTCCTCGCACTTCTGGCGCTGGTACTTCTAGAGCTGGTCCTTCTGGACATGCTGGAGCTGCAGCTGATGACGTTGATGATGATGATGAGTTTTGAGATGTTAGATTCTTGAGACTGTTACTTTTGTCTTATGTTTACTTGAAAATGCTCCGACATTCCAATATTTTATCAGTACTTTTATATTTTTATCAGCACTTTTTCTATTATGTGACTATTCATAGACATGATTTTTTTTTGATTATGTCTCAGTTTTGGCTTCTTAGTCTATTATTCATCACTTTATGTGTTTCAGTACTATGGTAGCACTATCTATCTTTTGTTGTTTCATACTTTATCAAATACATGCCTGTGTTGTATTCTATAGACTATCTGTTTCTCTTACCATGTTTACTGTTTCTACCATGCCTGTCATGATTATCTATGTTTATTGTGTTTCTTCACTGTTTGTTACTTATGTATTTATTGCGGGAGAGCTTTCTCTTTTGCAATTATTTTGCTAAGTGACAACGGGGAAGAAATAAGATCTAATATTTTTTCGTTCAAGTGAAATACAGGTTATGAACAATTTCTTTTGATTACTATTTTGATTTGATTCCAAGCTTAGATGTTATATCGGCAAGGTTTGTCAATTATCAAAATGGGGGAGATTGTTGGCCCATTGGTCATGGTCAAACCTTATTTTAATAATTGATCAGACTCTGTCTTGATATAAATGCAAGTCAACTCAGATGTTTACCTACGACGTTTTGTACACTGCTCAACAATGGATATCAACAATGTTCAAGACTGAAGCTGTTTGCCATTCAGAATGTACTTCCTGTTTTGTAATATAATTTTTTATTTTATTGAGTCTAGGAATACATTGTACACCGAGTCGTACTGGCAAATAGGCTATCCTAAAATGTTTTTCAAAATCATCCTATTCTTTACAAATGACCTACGTTTTTGAAAAACATTCTTTTTACAAAAAGCTTCTGAAGGATCTTTCAAAAAGCCAAAATTTATTTTCTCCAAAAATGAACTGGCAGAACCCCAGGAGAACTCGGGCCGAGTTCGGCCAGAGTTCGGCCATTTGGAACGTTAGTGAACGTTGGATTTTTGAACTTGGTCATCCTTCAGTTACGATTTGTTACAAAGAGTTCTGTCCGAATTCTGCTCGAATTCTGTCAGAGTTCTCTCTTTGGAAAAACTATAAATAGAGAAGTATTTCGATCATTTCAAATCACCAATTCACTTTCAATCTCTTCTCTTCCTGAGCTTATATTCTTCCAAAGAGTTCTTAAAAGCTTTCATTTTTAAATCCCAAGCCAGTTACAATCCTCTAGTCGATTTGCCCGTGCGGTACGGTCTAGAAGTTTCAGAGTGATTGTAATCAGAGGCTTGATAGAAGATTCAACTCTTCCCAATTGAAGTTGATCGAGTTCTTCGTATCAAAGATCGTATTTGTAGAAGTTGCAAGGACTTCGTATAAAAACTTGCGAGATTTTTCAATAGTGGATTCAACTAGAAGCTAGAGTTCTTCCGACTGGACTAGTCCTCACAAGAGGGAAACCAGTATCAATCTCGGTGTTTGCGGTTGCCTTCTGATCTCTTTTAAATTCTGTCATTTACTTTTTGTGATTATTATTTTATCTGTGATCTAACTGCTAACAAATTTTTAATTAGCAATATTCTGCTGCCTACTCTATTCACCCCCCTCTAGAGTATTCTGCTTTACGATTTCGTTCCTACACCCCATTCTTCTCCGACCACCCTCGTCGGAACCCTAGATCTAGGTTTCCCGTCACCCAGAGCCACTTCCCGACGAACCACCACCGCCAACCGACGCGTCTCGACGAGGCGACCCCCGTCCTATTTTTCTCCGGCGACCCCAACGCCTACAACCGCCGCCAGCAGCCCCGATCGACAATGCCCATCGGACACGTACGTGTTTTTTCGTGTCCATTTTGTTTCATGTCTCGTGTACACGTGTGTGGACTCGCCTGAACACGAGGAACCTAGTGATGGAAATGGACACGACATTTACGTGTCGTACGTGTCGTGCTAACCCTGGACACAAGACTCGTGTGCCCGTGTCCTAAACTGTCAGGACACGGATTTTAAATAACAGGGTTAACGGGTTTGATTTTCTGCTATTGGGTTTAAAAACCCATTAACCTAATTCATAATAAAACTAACCCTAACCCTATCCCTATCACATAACCCGAGCTGACCCCTTGGCCAGCCCAAGCATGTTAAACCCCCTGTTCCCCAGCCCGAGTTCGAGCCCCCCTTTTAGTGTTTTGTTTTGTTTTATTTTTATTTTTGTTTTTATTTTATTATATATATATATATATATATATATATATATATATATATATATATATATATATATATATATATATATATATATATATATATATATTTATTATATATATTGTATATATATATATATATATATATATATATATATATATATATAGTATATATATATACTTATATATTTTCTTATATATATATTGTATATATGTATATATGTATATACATATATGTATATAATATTTTTTATTTATAATTAGATATATATATATTTATCTATATATATATAATATTATATATATATATATATATTATATATATATATATATATAGTATCTATGTATTTAATTATATGTATATATGTATATATTCACCTAATTACTGTTATATATAGTATATACTCTATAGTATATGTATTTATATATGTATATATCTTATTATTATATTACTTGTTATATATTATATATATATATATATATTTATATATATATCATATTATATTTAGTATATTTTATATATATATATGTATATTATGTATTATATATGTATATATGTTATATGTATCCATATATACATATCTATGTATATATGTAAAAAAAAATATGTATATATGTATATGTATTTATATATGTATATATATTATTATATATACTGTTATATATATATATATATATATATATATATATATATATATATATATATATATATATATATATATATATATATATATATTATATTTAGTATTTATATTTATATATATATGTATATTTATTATATATATATATATATATATATATGTTCATTATATATGTATACATAAATAACTATGTATTTATGTATATATATAAATGTAATTGCTGTATATGTATATATATTTCAAATTCAACTTTGTGCAAAATATTATTATGTATAAATTTATAAGTTATTTTATTACATAATTTTATGACTTGTATATTTTGCCACTTTAAATATATTATTAAAATACTTTAATATTTATATTTGAGTTACTGTATTTTATTAATCATGGCCATTTGATGTCGAAACCTAGCATGGGTTTTTGGGTCCAAATGTGTCTAATACATTCAGAGTCTGTACAAGTCATATTGGACTTGATTCATAGCTTTGGGTCCCGTATCTGGACTTCAGTTTGATTTCGAATACGTGGACAAAATATTAAATAGTTAATTAATTATTTTCAAGAAATTGTTACTTGTTGTTTTTGAATTTATATATATTTTTTAATTACTGTAAAAATCTAAGAAAATTGTATTTAAATACTATGTTAATTTATATAATTTAATATTATTTATCCAGCATTTAATAAGTATTTTGGCATTTTATAAAAATAGGAAAACAGAACTCATTTTTAGGATACATATGTTTGCTGATTTTTAATAAATATCTATGAGGGTTTATAAATTCCAGAAAAATTAGTATAAATTTTTATAATTAACAAGGATCATTTTGGTACTTTGTTTTATGTAAAATTGAGCTTTTTGTCTATCTCAAAAATTATTGGAACACAGTGTATAGTTTGATTTATTTATTGAATAGTTACGACTTATAATGTTTTGTGTTGATTTGAGTTATTGTAGTGTTGAACCTCACCCCACACTAGTGTAAAGGCCCTAGAAAGTTAGTTTGGGTATTGAGTCATCCCACATTGATCTCCTATGCTAAAGTCATCATTTGGCTAGGTGTCCAGTCAGAAAGTCGTGTCACACAACTAGTGTCTTAATGTTTAACTTAGTGTAAAACTAAGTTTATGTATTATTTCTATAGTGACGAGTCACCAGACATCTATAGCTTTCTATCACTACCATGCTTTGCTAAAGACAAGTACCTCTACAAACTTTACATACTGCTATAACAATAAACTGTGATCCAACCATGTTAAATGCTGATCCTTGGGGTAGCAAGTTAAATCTTTACATATTGTATTATTTTAGTCCCTACCATGCTTAGGACAGTTTTTCATATCTCTCACATATTTAACAACGGGTTAAGGAGAAACTGTTAGTAGTGTACGTGATCATGCCCCCTTCTCCATATGTATTTACCGAGCATTGTTACATTCTATATGTAACTTTGTCGTATGTCTGATCCCGTGTTTGTGTATGGACATACACCGATGCCGTTAAGGGTACGTATGTACACTTCAAAAAATTGATATGTACCACTGTACATCCTGATTACCTATTGACTGATCACTCACCTACTACAGTTTTAAACTTTAAAACAAATATTATATTGCCATGATAAATTGTATCTAAAACTGGATAAGTCAAGATATGCCATGATTATGTTATTTCATTTCTTTTCATCACATGATCAGTATTATATGTTTGTAGTACAAGTACTTGCTTCCGTCCTGACAGGATAACGTTGTAGGTATACTTAATAAGGAGGAGTTGCTTTGTGATTCCTATTATGGAGTTGCTGCCGAGGACCAGGCTATACTTTACGAGGATGTACCTGCGGAGAAACTCGTCTAGTTTGTTTATTTACTTAGGACTTTTGAGAGTAGTCATGTTTTAGACTACGTATTTTGTAACTGGACATGTATCCAGTTTTACATTTTAGACTTGTACTTGGAACTTACTTATATACGAGATGATTTTGTGTTGGATATATTCTGACTCATTATTACATATAGAACTATTATCACACTTTGGTCTTATCTTATTTGTCTTTAGAACAGCTTCCTACGCTTTATCTCAAGTGTAGGCTGGACATTACTCGGCCCGGCCCAACAATTTGGGTAGCGGATCGTGACAGTTACTATCGCATCCGTGATCTTCCAATCTCACTTGTTGCAACTCGTGCAACGATTTATTCTCGATACTTAAGGTTATCACTCAATTTCGTTTAACATATCGCTATCCATCCGCATAGCCATACAACATGTATCATACCACGTCGACTCGTTGAACCGTGCAACGAACGATTCACGACTTGCTGCACTCCGTACAACCAACAATACATAACCATTCGCATAGCCACGTAACATGCATCGCCTCATATATCGTCTCGTTGCACTTCGTGCAACCAAAAACACGTATCTCTTCGTACTTCGTGCGACCAACAATACGTATCTTATTGCACTTCATGCAACCAACATCACCATATTCGTTGCACTTCAAGAAGCCAACATTTCATAACTCGTTGCACTTCGTGCAACCAATATTCTCCGATGGCACTCGGAGAGAGCGCGATAGTCACAACATACTTATGGCAAACGTAGGCAGCATAATACAGACTTAATGTATGGAACATCCAATATAGCATCGAGTAGATCCATGAGCCATGCTGTTGCGAAACAAATTAGAGTCAACTGATTTCGATGGTGAAGCAACTGAGGGTCAAAGAGATTCGTTCACGGTCCGGAGGATGGAACCGCTCTGATACCAACTTGTCACGTCCCGATCCGGAAAATCGCTCGTCCTCGCTAGATTTCATCTGAATCATCGTTCTCGCTGGGGCGTGATGCCGTACGAGCCTGGAGTTGCGCTCGTACAAGACAAGATAACAGGTTCACATAGTATTTATCTCAAATTGATAACATAAGCAGCGGAAGAAAACAGAGTATAAAATAAGAATCTTTTTTATTGATAACGAACTGAAGATTACAAAGGCTCTAATAGCCCAACTTAATATGCCAATTGGCTACAACGCTCATGATCTCTCTAGATCACAAAGGATTACATTAGTCCCATACATTATGTCTCTTTATAGCCAACAAGTAGTCTTCGGTCGAACATCTCCATAGTTGCAAGTCCGGACGCCAATGCGGTAGCTTCTCTTGAAACGCTAAGGATTCCTTGCCTCTGCGCATCCAAGCCAAGCACCGCCCCGAGCTGAACATAACCTGAACGTGCAAGCAAACTAGTAGGGGGATTAGTGCTTTCGTCCTCGCTGTCACTGATCAAGACCCACTCGTACCTAACCAACTACTAAGTATATTTAGTGAAACATGCAACATTATTTGGTGATCTTTCTATTTAGCCTTAGGATCAGTTTTATGGCAATATTCAAGCATAGCACCTTATCATAAATATGTCCAATACCGTGTCCCCTGCGGCAGATACAGTTAGACATAATATAAACATAAACATAGTGATCGTGCTCATCTCCGTCCCATTTTGTCCTAGCCTGCAATGGTTAGAACTTTACATAAGCAATCATACAATTCACACAACCAACCAACCATAAACTTAGACATATCCATAAGAGTGGCAGGCCCTGCGTCTGTACCCAACTCTAATCTCAGCCCACCGACCCTATCTATATGAAGGTCACGGTATTTCGCACCGTAATGGACTTGGCATCCTTATGTGTAAGCCTATGATCACTCCAATACGGGTTGCTAGCCCAGTATCTGAAGGATCCCAAACTTACTGATATCACAGCTTATCACAACACTGGCCGGTCACAATCCGCCCTAATGATGTGCACCATAAATACCATACATAATTTTCTCCTAGGTCGAACGGTCCCAGTGCCCCGGTCGTAACCGTTCGAGGGAAGCAGCACCCGTGCACGGGCCATCCGAGTCTATTGACAATACAATACGTGCCATAGTAAACCAGTCATATCATTACAACCAATCTCACGTTCCATAAACATAATCTCGTTCCATAAATATATTTCGTTACCCCTTCTCAAGTTCCATCGGCATTATGCACCAACACATCCGTATTGATGCACGACATCCAATGGCTTAGACTTCTTGTACTTACACTCAATGCGTTCCATTCATAAGTTATTCACATAACAGAGTTCCGTAGTTACTTAGTCATTTTATAGCTTTCGTGCACAAGGTCACGCTTAACGCCATAATCAATGTTCTAAGCCTAGTGTTCAATGTTCTCGGAGTCATGCACGTGATGCACATCTCCATATTCTCTTTCAATGTTCTACCATCACCGCCCTACTAGCGACCCGTACACTTGATGCATGTCACTTTACTTGTTCAATGTTCAATGTTCTATCTTAATGTTCGACATATACTAAGACCTTTAACCGCCCGAGCCACGCTCGCTAACTTGATAACGATTATGCATACAAGGATATATTTTATTAGACGTGAAGGAGCAGGAAGAGAGAGTCAAGAACCCACCCACCTTAAGTCGATACGCATTGTCGTTTTCGTCGAGCTGAAGTGGCTCGATTCCATAACTTGGTTGCATGGCTAACTCTCCTGACTTAGCCATTTCGTTGAACTATTCGACTGATTTGTCCTATCGTGCCCATGTCACAATCTGTTGCAAGGCGACGATTTAGTTTTGCGGACACCTTAGTGAACAAGGCAAAATGTCGACCCCTTTTGATTCAGCATAAAGGCGTAGCCGACACACCAGATCAACCGAAGTCAATACTTTGTTCCAACTGAACTTGGGCTTTTGCATCGATTTACTTCGATACTTCATCGAGTCAACGCAACTCTTCGAGTCAACGACTCATCGTAATGCACCGTACGGAGCGGGGCATTACACGGTCCGATTTCAGCCCAAGTGAGGTGGGGCTTCAGCTATCCACAATGAGGCAATAAGGGAGCTCTGACCACAGGTGCTAACACTACTCTTCAATTCCAAATTAATGAGTCAATCAGGCAATCACTTGGATCCGAGCGGGATCCCGTGAGTCATGTGTCAATACAATGTTTCTAATTAGGGGTGAGCGTCGGTATAATCGGTCGGTATTTGATCGATTTTTTCAGTATTTTTTTAAATCAGTATTTGAAAAATCAATACCAATATCGTACCATTTAGAATCAGTTTTTTTGGTTTCGGTTAAATCGATATTCGGTCGGTTTTTGTTCGGTATCGGTATTTTATCAATTAATATTTGATCAATTAACACACTTAATATTGTAGAACCTCTTAACCTATAATATATATTTTTTACTTTTTTGGAAGTATTAATTTTAAAGCTAAGCCTCTACCAACCAAACAATTAATCAAAATTATTAAAATAATATGTAACAAGTCGCAAACACCTAAAAATGAGCTTAAAATATCAAACGCGGTCACTAAATTTAATCTTTAGTATAAGTTTAAGTAACCAAAATTCACTTCAAAATTCTATGGGAACACAAAAATATAAGCTCAAAAGATCAAAAACTCAATTCTTAGCATTCTTAACATAAATTCAAGTCCACTAAAATCCATTCCAAGTTCTAGGAAACCAACCAAAATAAAGATAAAGATAAAAATGAGTAGTGTAAAATTAATCATGAACAACATTAAAAAATGTGTGTGTGTGTGTGTGTGAATCAGTTCAGGTTCGGTATTTTCGGTATGGTATTGCACTCAAACCGTTACCATTACCATTATACCGTAATTTTGTCGGTTCGGCAATTCGGTATCGGTATATAATTTCAGTTCGGTTTTTCAGAATATTTTTAATCGGTATTCGGTCGATTTTTAGGTATCGATCGGTATTTGCTCACCCCTATTTCTAATGATGCAAGGTATTTAATTATCACTAAAAATACAAGTTTGAATAATATAAAACTTGTCGTGGTTTTTCAATGCTCGTAAGGGGACAAGAAAAACGTCCTTAGACTTAGGTCATGGAACCTACATTAATTTAATAATCCGGTTTAGAAACCATTCTAAGAATTTTAATTAATAACGCCAACAATTACTTAATGATCAATTTATTATTAACAAAGCTTATATTTTAGAAAAGTAAAGCTACACTTATTTTTAATACTATTAACCACGTATAATAATTGGTAAAAATGATTTTCTAATAAAACTATTTTTTTTATAAATAATGCGAGAAATACTATATTTTATTTATTAGTAAATAATAAACGACTTTTCATAAACTAATATTCTAATAGATTTACTTATATAAAATACCTCAAAAATACTTTCGAAATTAAATAGTGTTTTATTTACCTAAACTGACTATAGTATTTTAATAGATATTTTTAAATATAAAAATACCATTTTAGTAGTTATAATATTACTAGAATCATTTAGTTAGAAATACTTAATTTTAGGAATATATTTAAGAGTAGTAATTAAATATCGCCTTAGAACTTTATTTCAATAAGACAAAAGCTAACCAAATAGTTTAACAAGTTTATTACAAAAAGTATTTTGTATTAATAATTAATGAGAAAATATTTAATTACGCGAATAATTAAAGGATTTATTAAGGAAATATAATTAACATTTATTTTCTAAAATATTAATTGTACTAATGAATCTAATTTCTGCCTATAATTTATTAACGAAATAATAAAAGTTTTTATTAATAAAACTAATTCATTCTGAATAATTATATACATAAATTCGACGATTATAATGGCATCAATATTGTTATTAGTACTAATAATCTAACTATTATGCATCAAATGATTCAATTAATCTTATTAACAAACACAAACACAATTTAGGTAACTAATTATCCCGGAATTGACATAACTTCATTCTGTCAATTCTGGTCGGACAAAAAGTTGGATTTTACTATTTGAATTAAATACAGAAGTCCAGAAGGTCTACCGAAGATCTGACGAAAGGAGAACCGAAGGGTGGCTTCGGCCTCGGTGTCGCGCAAAGCGACGGAACTCGGCACACATGGACCGGGTGCACACGAACGGGATCAGCGCGCGCACGGACGGCACGCGGACACGTAGAAAGTACGCGATGGCACGCGGACGTCTT
This sequence comes from Iris pallida, assembly GCA_029216955.1. Lineage (NCBI taxonomy): Eukaryota > Viridiplantae > Streptophyta > Magnoliopsida > Asparagales > Iridaceae > Iris > Iris pallida. The sequence continues at coordinate 967 of JANAVB010022358.1, read as the reverse complement.
GCGAGACGCTGGCAGCGCTGGCGGGCTGGCTGGCGCGGCCGACTGGCGTGCGCGGGAAGCACTGGTGTGCCGGCGGTACTGCAGGGAGGATCGTACTGGGGGTCGACCGGTTGGCACGGGACGGCCGGTCGGGGCGACCGGTCAGTGGTCGGGTGACGATCGCGGGGGTTGGACGCGACGGAAGCGCCTCGAATGAGGTGTGGCGGGGAGCGCATGGTACGATCGAAATTAGGAGGGATGGAGTGTGGGTGGAGATAAGGTGGGTTTGTGAAGGTTGGAAGCTTCTGTGAGGTTCTGAGGGAAAAAGAGGTTTCTGAAGAGGTGTACGTGAAGGGGGAAGAGAGACTACGTGGGGGGGAGAGTTCGGCGGGTGGAACGGATCTTAGGGTGACTGGCGAATGGTTGAATGGGTAGGTTAGTCAAATGGGTTTGGGTTAGCGAATTTCACTAATGGGTAGAGGGCTCAACCACGTGCTTATGTTGGGGCTTAACTAATAGGCTTTAATTAAAATCAATAATTAAACAAAATTATATTCTAATTTATCTTTAATGAATAAATACAAAAAAAATATTTTTCCATATTCTGACTATATAATAATAATAATAATAATAATATAATAATAATAATAATAATAATAATAATAATAATAGTACACTATTCCATAATTACTAGACAAAAATATTATAAAACCTATTGTTAATTAAAATAAAAAAATGTGGGTTTTACAACATTCCCTCCTTAGAAAATTGTCCTCGAAATTTCTACGAGTAATGAAAAGAGGGTTAGAACATACCTAGAACAGATGAGGATACTTCTCCCTCATCTCAGCCTATCGCTCCTAGGTAGACTCGCCTGGAGAGTGGTGATGCCACGCTACTTTGACTATCGGAATCATAGTGTTCCTCAGCCTCTTCTCTATACGGTCTACTATCTCCACTGGTTGCTCTGGCACCGTGAGACTTGGTC